>OZ022419.1:24243657-24388794 GCA_963989365.1 Rhimphoctona megacephalus | reverse complement strand
ATTTTTTTCGTTTATCGACATGTGCCTCACTACAACAACTACTGGAAACAATTCATTGAATCGCGAAAAGAAAACTTACGGACAGTGGAACAAACAATGGCGCTGTAGCTTCAACAGCACCGCGGTTTGTATCGCACGGGTTCATATGACCTTGTTTACTTCAAAACAGCACCCGCATATTTTTCACACTTGTTAGACCGTCAGGAATGTAAATACCAGGTGACGAATCGAAACTCAATCGTTGAATGAAAAGCTCTTTGACAAAACGTTGAATGCATTATTTTACATCTCAATGAATAATATTTATGAAGCTCTGATACAAAGACGGAAGGTTTTTTAATTAATCATCGAATAGGTTGGGGTGAATCTATCTCATGTGTCTTTGAAGGATTAAGCCTAGAAGCAGAGAAAATATAAGCAGAAGTTAACGAAAAAATTAGTGATGAAAAAAAGCGAATTGCATGGTTTCTGTTTGGACGTTACTGTAACAATATTTTGACATCGAACTTTTTTTTACACTCAACATAATATAATAAATATATAATGGACGGAAGAAAAGATTTTTAATTGTATAGAATGTACTGAAATAAAAAATGTGAGTTTGCGAAACGTTGTCCAGGTTTGCTGGCCTATAACAAGTGGCCCAAATCTTCAAAATAGGATGGTAAGAAGAATCGTACGTCGTATTTCAGCAAAATTAATGTTTTGTAATTGATAAAAGAATAAATTATTATGACGTTATTTTTTTCTCTATTCTACCAGGAATTTCATCCAAGAAATGATTGTAGAGTTTCTGGCATTGGGGTATATTTTTTTTAACAGCGTTCTGTAAATAGCAATTCATGTAAAGCCGTTTAGTGGGATGCTGAATTAAGTTTTTCAATTCTTTTATGCCACATACTAGAATACATATTTTTAACGCATAGCTCGAAATCATTCTGTTATCATTTATCATGATTTTTAATTGAATACACAAGAAAATGGAAAGCAATCGATTGAGCTAATTGAAAAAATTTTTGGAGCATTAATGCTTGAAGAAAATTATGTTTTCATCAAATACTTATACCTCTTATTATGAGAGAAAATAAAAAAATTAACTAATGTAGTGAAAGATTCGATTGTTTCGTGATTTTTAGCCGAAAATTGAAAAAAAAATTTGAAAAAATTATTTGTGGCAGCTGTTAAAATTTTTTCAGAGCATCCAAATTTTGAACGAATAACACTTTCATCAAGCACTAACACTTCCTGCTATGAGAATAAACAAAAGAATTTTCATGCCGAGATTATCAACAAAAAATATTTTAAAATACCAAAAAGTCGCTTGAGCACTATCTAAAAAATTTTTTAGACCACTTAAATTTTGCAAAAATTAGTTTTTCATAATGTACTAATAATTTCCGTTGAGGCCCGCGAAAAAAAAAATATCAATTTTTTTTTGAACCACCCTAATGAACATAAATTTTGGTTACTGATGGGGAATTTAAGATAATAACATTGAATGTTCACATGAAATCTGAAAATTTTGTGGACATGCATTGAAATAAACCATATGTTTGGTTGATAATTAATACAAATGTATATGAATTCATCTACTATGAATAATGTATTAAAACTACAGTATGATCTTCACTTTTCTTTACAGTTGACTGAAAAATAAGATACACATGAATGTTAATAATACGATAGATGTTATTTCCCATCATAACTCTATCTTTTAAAAATACGGTACAAAAATGGGAATGAAAATTAATATACCCTGTAGTATAAAAAAAAATATTCGTGTATTAAAATACATTTGCCTATGTATTAATTATAGGAATCTCAATATTAAAATTAATACACAAGTGTAGGAAATTCGTAACGCTCTGTGGGCACCGTGCTTCGCGCCCTGGCCACCGCGTGGCGCAGAGCGTCGACTTTCTCATAAGAGGCATATGCTTCGGACGAGGATATATACAAGTCGCTCGAGTTTAAAAAAATCGTGTAAAACATGAAAATGGTAAACACCAAACTTAACACAAGATGTTGAGATTGTAATAAAAATTTTTACGGCGACAATTGCTCGACTTGATTGCCACGGCATCAAGTGGTGATAAGTCACTCTAACTAATTTCATGAGATGTCTGCACGATTTCGACCTTCAACTTTGAAAAATCGAACACAATAGTACAGCACTTAATGTATTCCCCTTAAATCTCATAATAGCTGAATTTATGTAATATTCATTCGTATATCAAATTCAAAAAGGATCACCAAATTTTATAATACATTTCTAGAAATATCGTAGACATATGTAATGCGAAAAGGTTATACGGTGCCTGAAATGTAGTAATCTTGAATCTGAATATTACTATGCTGGTAACGTGAACTTTAATATACCTGTATAGTAATATTAGTAGATGTTTCGTGTTTTTAATATGCACAAGGTCAACATTTCTTACATGTATATGATTTTTCAAATACACAAGTATATTAATTTTACTGAACAGTGCTCGTATCATTAAAATACCGCGTCTCTCAATTTTCCTCAGCGTATCTGAATTTTCATATACGGTATCTGCGTAAAAACTTCCTATACATGTGTATTAATTTTCATACAGAATTTTTTTACAGTGAAGTTGAAAATTAAAAAATATAACTTTGAAATTTTAAATGGTTCAGTTTTCTTCAATTTTTATGGAGTAAATAGTGTATTTGTTTTACTACGTATGTTAAACGTACAATTTTGTATAATAGAGAACTTTATGAAATAATAGATCTCTTTAATGCAATTACCAGCAACAAACAGCAGCCTCTTGAATCAGTAAAATTGTAAAATTGTTGTATAAACGAAAATAGCGATATAGCGGTATTAGAGAGAAAGAGAGAAGAGGCAAAATGAGGAAAGGAAAGTGTCTTGCAATTCATTATACATGTAGTTATAAAGCTTAGGATCCCGAGGAGTGTTAAGATCAATCTCCTTGAGGTGGGATAAGCTCGGTAAGTCTCCTCAGCATGGGCGATGAGTCACGCTCTCGCAGTTCATTCCCGCACTTCTCTTTTCTTCTCCCTTTTTATCAACTGTTCAATACACATATATACTGTACGAGTAAACATATATATTTATATATAGCATATGCATTGGTTGGCTGAAGAGTGTTGTAAATGCAACTCCACAGCAGTCTAGTCGAAGAATCTCTCGGGCGAATTATCGTTTCGCGCGCGTGCGAAACTTCCCGATAAACTATCGCGACGCGATCGAACGCGTGCGCGGCTGCTCTCGCGGCTCATCGCGTTCATCGATAACCATCTTCTTCTCCATACCCATACGTGTCTCTCCTCTCTCTACTCCCCTCCTTTTGTATCTTTAGCTCTTTGTTTTTATCCACTTTATCGCCATTATAACCCATAAGAGATATTAATCCAATCCCACTTAATAATCATCTAATTTATTTAGGTGAATGTCGATTCACGGTCGACTGGAAACTCTAAAATGTTACTTTCACCGACGCACACGGATCCATTCGAACTCTTATTCATAAGATCTGCCTAAATTGGTCCTCGAGTGGAAAGCATTTTCGTAAAACGTTAATATGAAATGAATTGTATATATTTATATATATACAGGGCATTCTACGCCAAATCGACCTACGTCAGACCCTTCCATTCTTTGATTTATCTAAAAATATTATATGTTATATGACTCATTGAAAGAACCTATCTTGATTTTTTTCAGATTTTTTTATCCATACACTTGTGAGATGTGATTTTTTTTCAAAATTCGATGTTTTTTTCTTCAAATGACTGTAATTCTCTCAAAAATTGACCAAATCAAACTTTTTTTTTTTTAGAAAAGTTGGTTTTTCACCGTATTATTAGAAAAAAATACGAAAGAATAATTAATATTTGTATTCCGTATTTTTTCTCAATTTAAAGCAATTTAAAGCAAAAAACTTTGGTTTTAAGATGTTTGCCCATTTTTATTTTTTTTCAAAAAATTCACAAAAACACTTTGACCAATTATATAATTTTTGAGACCAGTCTCATAGTGGGCAGATTTTTCCTTATATTTTTTTTCTTATTTTGAAAAAAAAATCATTTTTTTTCAATCAACTTGGACCAAATCGAACTATTTTTTGATATTTTGTTTCACACTAACCTTTCTAATATAAAAAAAAGTCCTATTTGGTACGAATTGACTAAAAAAAAATGAAAATTTTTTTGAATCTAAGAAAAGAAATATGAAAAAATATCTCTCCACGATGGGACTGGTCTCAAAAATCATTTAATTGGTCAAGGTTTTTTTTGTGAATTTGTTGAAATAAATCAAAAGTGTCCACCATCTTAAATTTAACGGGACAGACCTAGTTAGAATTTTCGAAAAATCGATTTTTTTTTATTTCATTTTCAAAAAGTAGAATCTCTTACGAACATTTTCCGCCCAGGTAAATGTAAATCGGACCATTATTCGCCGAAATACAAGACTTTGTAGCACGTCGTGTCTGAGCCATAGGTAAGCAGGTAGCGGACTTCAAGTGCGTTTTTCTCGAAACCATGTTTTTGAAGTCGGTGATCACTGTAGCTCGAGAACGGCTTTACCGATCGGGTTGAAATTTATATCACTTCTTCTATACATGGTAGTCCTCCATATGAACGAAGGATTTTTTTTTGGATAATTATTTTTATTTTTAATAGCAAAAAATGGAACTGATATTTTGGTCAAAAAAACACTTTTGACTTTTAACGGCCGCCATTTTGTGAAAAATGGAAATTTTTCAAAACCCTTCGTTCAACTGGAGCATTATATCATTAACTAAAAATCCCCTCCGTTTTTTTTGTTTCAGATGAGCCGTTGCAGCGTGAGCTTGATCACCGCAAACCGTGTTTTTTTTTGCAGCGTCCTCGGCAATTGACGGTCACCAGCTTATTTCGATATGTATTGCGTTGAAAAAATTGCAACATATACATTACATATGTATCTTTTAAACGGAAGAACTTTTGTTGTGAATTATTTTATCGTTTGACCAAAAAAAAATCGGAAAAAAGGCCTTTTTTTTGACGTTCCAACTAGGTCTGTCCCGTTAATGACTTTTTGCTTAAACATTAAAAAAAAACATAGGGGGCCATTTTCAATCATTATTTCGTAATTTTTTCCAAAAGTCTGGTAAAAACCTACATTTCAAAAAAAAAAGTTCATTTGATCCAAATTGATCGGAAAAAAAAATGAAACTTCTTTTCAAAGTAAGAAAAAATATATAAGAAAAAATCTGCCCACTATGAGACTGGTCTCAAAAATTATATAATTGGTCAAAGTTTTTTTGTGAATTTTTTGAAAAAAATAAAAATGGACAAACATCTTAAAACCAATGTTTTTTTGCTTTAAATTGCTTTAAATTGAGAACAAATACGGAATACAAATATTAATTATTCTTTCGTATTTTTTTTCTAACAGTACGGTAAATAAACAACCTTTCTAAAAAAAATCGATTTGGTCGATTTTTGAGAGAGTTAGTCATTTGACGAAAAAAACCTTGAATTGGAAAAAAATGGAGCTTCTTTCAAAATTTTCAATGTTTCATACAACATATAGAATTTTCAGCCAAATCAAAGAATGGAAGGGTCTGACGTAGATCGATTTGGCGTGGAATGCCCCATATATATATGAGTAGATCCATTGATTTTCGAGCAGTTTCTCGGGAGGGGTCTTTCGAATTTACTGAAAATTGGGTACGTCGAAGTACCTCAAAAACTATCGCCAAATACCAAATTTCAACTGTCTAAGTGCCCAAGGTCATGAGAACGAGCCTTTTAAAAGTCTAAAAATCACCATTTTTAGCCTATCTTCAAAATAATGATTCACGAAAACTTCACGTTCAAATTGAATGATACAGGTCACATTTTGTTCAGCATGCCATCTAGTTTGTAGAAAAAAAAATTTGAGACGCCTAGGCCAAAAGGCCTAGGCGTCTCAAATAGGCGTAAAATAATCTCCAAAAAAAAGAAATGAACACTGCATCATTAATTTTTTAACTCAAAAGTAATCAGAATTATTGTGATCTTCAGCAGGCTGTAGAGAGTGATGGAAGTTCGGACCAAGAAATTTCTTAAGGGGAGTCGTTCTAGATATAAAAAACTACTCTCACCTAAATTTTGGTAATGATTAAAGTTGATAGAAATGCGTAGTGTAAGGTCAAAGTCAGCGATTTTTCGTAATATTTCAAAAATGACTAATTTTGAAATAAAATATCTCTGAGTTCCTTTGCGCAAATGAAATTTTCAGCTACACCCGTTTAAAGGGTATAAAAGAATGAAAAAAATGAGCCATGTTAGAAGTCAGTAAGAGCAAAAAACAGCATAAATGCTGTAAAAAAAGTTGAGACAAGTACATTTACTCCCCCCAAATAGTTTGTCCGGTAACAAATCTCAGTTTCGACACAAAACCTTCACTAAAAATTATAAAAGAGATTTTCTCCCAAGAAAACCAACCTTGCAAAAATTCTCTGATTCATAGCAAATTTCTCAAAAAATGATAGGAGAACCCCACAAAAATTTTCTCAATAAATTAGAAACTCACAAAAAGTTATAAGAGTCTCTCAAATATTTATCAATCAAATCATAATTTCGCAAAAGATGCCAATTCAACCTGCCCAAAAATTAAGTCTAAACTGCACAAAAAGTTATTAAATAAATAAAAATAATAAAAGCATTAATAGTCAAATACATTAAAACCTATTAAAATTCAATAAAAACACTTTCAACGATTTGAAAATACAGTTGTTCTATCCAACAAGAATAAGAATAAAAAATAATTATGAGAAAAAATTTGAATACAAAAAAGATTTCAAACGCAAAAAATTAGATTGAAAAAAAAATTTCGGCCGAAGTACTTGGCGAGGTTTTTCGCTTAATTTACATAATATATCACTTATGGTTACAAACTCGCCAAGTACTTCGGCCGAAATTTTTTTTTCAATCTAATTTTTTGCGTTTGAAATCTTTTTTGTATTCAAATTTTTTCTCATAATTATTTTTTATTCTTATTCTTGTTGGATAGAACAACTGTATTTTCAATTCGTTGAAAGTGTTTTTATTGAATTTTAATAGGTTTTAATGTATTTGACTATTAATGCTTTTATTATTTTTATTTATTTAATAACTTTTTGTGCAGTTTAGACTTAATTTTTGGGCAGGTTGAATTGGCATCTTTTGCGAAATTATGATTTGATTGATAAATATTTGAGAGACTCTTATAACTTTTTGTGAGTTTCTAATTTATTGAGAAAATTTTTGTGGGGTTCTCCTATCATTTTTTGAGAAATTTGCTATGAATCAGAGAATTTTTGCAAGGTTGGTTTTCTTGGGAGAAAATCTCTTTTATAATTTTTAGTGAAGGTTTTGTGTCGAAACTGAGATTTGTTACCGGACAAACTATTTGGGGGGAGTAAATGTACTTGTCTCAACTTTTTTTACAGCATTTATGCTGTTTTTTGCGGGGATTTGTTGACTTTTTGTATGGAATTCATACCTTATCAATTAAATATGTCTGTATTGTGTACGTACTTGGGTGATACAAAAAAAATTAACATTTTTTTTCGGTGCTGCAGCAAAATATAATAATATTTTATCAAAAAGTGATTCTGTCAAGAATTCGACCCTTAATAAAAAATTTAAAGGCCGCTCTAATGATTTTTTTCTGATTTCGGCTAACTAAAAATGGATACATGATCGAATTTCGAGCTACTGTATCGCTACTATATCGGGACTAAAAATGCATTGTGAAGTAGTTCTCTATGAAGTGTTCAAGTGAATTCAAACTTCGTAATTAACCGTCAGAACTATAAAATTATTAGATTACTTAAAAACTTGTAGTAGGTCTGAAAAGATACGACCTATAAAAGAACCATGAACAAATAAGAACTCTTTTTTTTTAATTTTGTAAAAAAAAATTGCTCCAAAAAATATTAGACCGAAATATACATACCAACAGAAATAAAATGCACTAAGTTTTCGAATTTAATAAAAAATCTAAATAAAACAAAATTCTCGGAGCAAAATAAAGTATGTAAATTATACGTCGAATTAAAAAAAAAAAATGTTAGGAAAAAAATTCCGTATCGAAAAATATTCCATAAATAATTACACCGAAAAAATACTTCAATAGCATCAAAATGCACTTAAAGTTTTTGAATAAAAGAAATCAAAACGAAACGATATTTTGAAACAAAAAAGGTATGTGCACAGAATATCGAGAGCAAACGTTCGATTAGAAAAAAGAATTTCGGCAGAAGTACTACACCAGTTTTTTTTATAGCGTTTATTGATTACGAATTTTATATCAATGAAAAAATGAAATTCTTTTCTTTTAGCTCAAAATGGTTTCGCATCACTTTCTTCCGTTTTGAGTTGGTTTCATTCTGATTGTTTTTTTCATTTCAAAAATTCAGGTGCACTTTATTTCTATTAGAATATTTCTTCATATACTTAATCTCTTTTTGAATTTGCGAAACAACCAAATTTATGCTGAAAAAGTTACCGACTAAACAAATTTGGATGGAAAAAAAAAGTTTCGACCGAAGTACATAGCGAGGTTATGACAACGTTTATCAATTATGCATAGTACATTATGTACATTTAGCAATAAAAATTATTTTTTTTATTGAAAAATTATTATTTAGTTTTTTTGATTATAATTTATACAATGTGCTTAATTCAATTCAATTTGCTTAATTCATTCATGGTTACAAACTTGCCAAGTACTTCGGCCGAAATTTTTTTTCAATCTAATTTTTTTCTTTTGAAATTTTTTGTTGTATCCGAATTTTTTTTCATTCCAATTTTTTATTCTTGTTCTTTTTGCGCAGAACAACTGTACTGTAGCACATCGATATTTTTAATTAATTGGAAGATTTTTTATAAGAGGTTAATAGGCTTTAATGTTTTTACTATTAATGCTTTTATAGTTTTAATTTATTTTTGTAAAGTTTAGACTTCATTTTTGGTCGAATTTGAATTAGCATCTTTTGTGAGATTATGATTTGATCGGTAAATTTTTGTGAGGCTGTCTTATAACTTTTTGTAAGTTTTCAATTTATTGAGAAAATTTTTGTGGGGTTCTATAATTTTTTGAGAAATTTGATGTGAATGAGAAAATTTTTGCAAGGTTAGTTTTTTTGGGAGGAAATCTCTTTTATAACTTTGGTTAGGGTTTACGTTCAGAAGGAGATTTTTTACCAGAACAACTATTTGGGGGAAGTAAATGTACTTGTCTCAACTTTTTATACAGCATATATGCTGTTTTTTTGCGAGGATTTGTTGACTTTTTTGTATGAAATTCATAGCTTGCCAATTAAACATGTCTATGTTGTGTACGTATCTGAATGATATAAAAGAATTAACATTTTTTTCGGTATTGCAGCAAAATATGGTAACATTTTATCAAAAAGTGGTTCTCTCAAGAATTGGATCCTGAATAAAAATTTTAAAGGTCGCTCAAGCGATTTTTTAATTGTTTCTGCTAAAAATGGATACATGATCGAATTTCGAGCTGGTGTATCGCGACTATATTCGGACTAAAAATGCAATGTGAAATATTGATCTAAGAAGTGTTCAAATCAATTCAATCTTCGTAATTAACCGTCAATACTTATAAAATTATTAGATTATTTAATACGTACAGTAGTTCTGAGAAGATACGACGCATAAACGAACGACGAACAAGTAAAAACTTGAATTTTTTAAATTTTGTTAAAAAAAATTTTTTAAAGATATTACACCGAAACATGCGTGCCAACGGATCAACGGATAGGAAAATATTTCATAAAAATGATCCGAACAAATACTCCAATAGCATCACAATGCATTGAAAGTTTTTAAATAAAAGTACTCATAACGAAACGAGATTTTGAAACAAAAAAGTATGCGCACGAAATTTCGAGAGCAAACGTTTGATTGGAAACAAGAATTTTGGCCGAACTACTATGCGAGTTTTTCTTTTATAACGTTTATTGATCACGAATTATATCTTATGAGCAATAGGTAAAACAAATTGGTGAAGTACTCATGAATTTTTTTTTTCTGGAATCAAATATATTTTCGCTCAAAATTATTTCGCATCACTTGATTCCGTTTTGGGTTGCAAGTGCAAATAGTATTTTCATATATTTAAGGTCTCTACCACTCTAGGGTGATTCAAAACCATATATAATTTAAACCTAGGGTGGTATCATACATCATTCCCTCAGTTATATAAAAACAAAGAGAGTAGTTTCCAAATAAACGTTATTATTGCATGCAAGGGACATTTTATGGTAAAAGAGAAGAGGAATGAGGCACCGTTTTCGACTCCATTCTAGAGTTTACGTTCAGAAAAATAGATTGTTGGGGCTAGGGTTAATAAAAAAAATTATTTATTTAGGCACTACGCAAAAGTTTATTTATTGAATTACACTTTATTTTTGCATTACCACTCTTCTATCTATATATATAAAAGTCACTTTAACCAAAAATTGAAACTGACCCCGATCTTTATAACCTCACGACAAAGATATTAAATAATCATCGAATATGAGTTTATCATACACTCTTAGTTATAAAAAATAAAAACGGAAAATTGTTTTTAAATAAACCTTATTATTGCATTCGAGGAACATTTTATGGTAAAAGAGAAAAGGTATCGTTTTCGACTCCGTTGTAGAGTGAGATGTGGAAAATAAAAATTACAGGCTAAAAAATAATAAAAAATTCATATTTGTTCAAGCATTTTTCGGAAGATCATTGAAATGAATTGCACTTTATTATTTTCGCACTATCACTTTCTTATTATAATAAAAGTCACTGTAACCAAAAGTCGATCGAAACTAACCGCGATCTTTATAACCTCATGACTGTTCAAAAATATAGTATGGTTGTCGGTTAGCTGTCATATCCAGCGATCGTTTGAATATTACCAGAGTTTTACCAATATCACTAGTGTCACTAGACAGCGACTGCGAAAAAGACAGTTGCGCATCAAAATGTGTGCGAAAAAATGCTCAGTTTTTCGGCACAACGAAAAAAAAAACATTAATATTTTTATTACTATTTAAGCTACGAGGTTCTAATTAGTGGCGATCGAAAGAGAAAAAAAAATAAAAAATATGTGAACTTAAATGAACCTCCAAAATGCTGTAATTTAGTTTATATTAAAGAAATAATTTTCGAGAACAAGTAGAATCACGGCCCTTCTGGTAAAAGTGTCTTGTGCGACTCGCTTCGTAAATGTACTTGTCACGAGTCGCTACCGCGACTCTTAATTAAAAATGAATTTGTGGCGACAATTTAAAAATCATCATATTATTGAAAATTTCAAGTTATTTAAATTTGTTGGGATAAAAGGCCTTTTGGCTTAGGTGACTCAAATTTTTTTTCTACAAACTAGATGGCATACTGAAAAAAATGTGACTTGTATCGTTCAATTTGAACGTGAGATTTTCGTGAATCATCATTTTGAAGATAGGCTAAATATGGTGATTTTTAGACTTTTAAAAGGCTCGTTCTCATGACCTTGGGCACTTAGACAGTTGAAATTTGGTATTTGGCGATAGTTTTTGAGGTACTTCGAGGTACCCAATTTTCAGCAAATTCGAAAGACCCCTCCCGAGAAACTGCTCGAAAACCATTGGATCTACTCATATATATATATATATATATATATATATATATATATATATATATATATATTTCATTTGACAAGCTAGTAATTGGAGCCTAACTTATTGGGTCGCTCGATTTTCTGATAAAAGCAGGGGCGGCTTATACACGAGGCCCGGTAGGCCCAGGCCTAGGGCGCTGTGGCAGTAGGGGGCGTCACGCGCTGGCGAGATTCGCATGTTCTCTCTTCCACCAATACCGATCTTATGCGCACTGCGACACGTCCTGCAAGCAAATTCACATTGTTTTCCGTACTCTAGTGCACAAGTATCGATGCTTCTTTCCTACATATAAATATATGTATGTTTGATATTATATAGTATATGTTTTCATTACATTATTTTTGAAATATAAAAATTATTAATTTTGTCCTATGCTTTTTCGACTATTTTATGGAGATGGGGTGCTAATTTCGTCAGGCCTATGGCGCCAATTTTCCTAAACCGCCCCTGGATAAAAGGAATCATATGGAAATTAAATTTGAGATTAGTGAGAGAAATTTGGGAAAACGTCAATCGTAGCAAAGCATCTCAGAATTGAAGATTCATTTTCAATAGAAGGGGTGAGAGAGTAAAAAAAAACTCAGAGTTTCATCGTCTCTAAAGTTGTTCCTGTCACTTGTGCCTTTTCTCGGTCCCATGGGCACAACGCCCTCCGATTTGACAGGAGGCGGCTAATGTACACACACAGACACACACACATACACAAAATATGTCGCGGTCTCACTTTGTAAGTTGAGAATAATATTCAAGCGAAGATGAGAAGGCGAAAATAAATACAAAAAATATTCATGAGGATAGAAAGAGATACTTCACGAGTGTTTGCTTATGAACACCTTGAAAAATACATAATTCGAACAACCGTTCGCGCTGTTGAAAGACCTTAAAATCGTTAAAATTCTTCTCATCTGTTTGATGTCTGGTAATATCTTTATCCAATTCGACCTAATTAATACCGTTTGTTTCTATCGAGATGAAAATATTCTACATTTTTTTCACTTTTTATTTCACTTTTTAATAAAATAAAATAAGATGTATATTTATGTATATTTTATGCGAATCAAGCTAAATGTCACTCCAACGTAGCAAAATCCACGAGTGCCAAAGTTCAAGTTTTATCGTAACCTGAAATAATCTGTGCTACGAAACGATTAAATAATTTTTCGTTATGTTCGACAAGAAGCGAAACGCAAACCGACAAATCAATCGCAATATCTCAATATTAATCATCCCGCTTGATTTCATTAAAACATCATTTAATGAGGTTATTGCTGATGACTTTTTCTCTATCTCTTTTGCTTTCAAGCACATTTTTCCTCGTTATTCTCACTTTGTTTCATTTCGTTTTATCTGGAACATTATCCGAAACCTTTTTTTCTTGTACGCCTTGAACTCCTGGAGTTAACTGGTCACAAGAAACAACACATCAAGAAACAAATGCTAATTTCGACCTCAGTTATATTTATCGCATTCTCCCTATTCGCACGCTGAGTATTATGAAATAATAATAAGCATTAGATATTGAAAATTGGTAAAAACACAAAACATCTACGGCCAAAGAGAATATTTTGAATATTTGATAAAAAAAAAACACTTTACGAGCAAAATGCTTAATTTTTTTTTTTTTATCCATTCACATTAAATTTACAATAGAGGACCCTGCGTGTATGCAGAATTCATGTTTTAACAATGATGCAGCTGGGGTCTTGTGGTATTGTCCCGTATCCGGTGCAACCAACGACTGTGTATATTTTACTCTGTCTTTTGGTCTTTCTCTCTCTCTCTTCCGTTTCTGATCGCACAGATTGCTAGTAGAAATTAATGTCATGGTAATTACTGGTTGCCCGTCACTGTGGCGTACGAGTCACGCGCCCTAGTCAGCGTCTCAACAATGTACATGCGCATTCTCATTTTTCACAAGTATTCATTTCGTAATAACAAGAAAATAAGACAATTAATTAAGTTTGCGCAGAGAAATTTCCAGAAAAAATAGAAACATTACTTCCTGAGTTTAACACAAATCAACAATAGAAAATACTTCAAAAATATTAGTTTTGCTTATGCCTAAAGTACATCGTTAACAAATTTGTCACTCCAACATAAATTTGTATTTAAAACAAATTGTACTGCAAACAAACAAACAAATCTCATGTAAAAAAAAAGTATGTCTTAAAAAGTGGCTGGAAATTAATTTACATGCAGTGTTTAATTTGAACAATCTGTAAAATTGAAAAAAAATATTGTTCCATATTAATAAAAAAGAAAACTCCGGAACAAATGATCCAGGCATTTGACCAATCAATTTTGGGTTGTTCGATCTTCTCGTATAAATCATATTCATATTTAAAAAAAAAGGCTCCGGATAAACGAGTATACATTCAACTTCAAGATCTCGAGAGATGTAATAAGCACTCGTCGTGCGGGAGTGCACGAGAGCCAATAACCGCGGCCACCTTGCTCCCTCCCTCCCTCTCTCTCTCTCCCTCCCTCCCTCTCTCTCTCTCTCTCTCTCTCTCCTCGCTCTCTCTCCTCGCTCTCTCTCCTCGCTCTCTCTCCTCGCTCTCTCTCCTCGCTCTCTCTCCTCGCTCTCTCTCCTCGCTCTCTCTCCTCGCTCTCTCTCCTCGCTCTCTCTCCTCGCTCTCTCTCCTCGCTCTCTCTCCTCGCTCTCTCTCCTCGCTCTCTCTCCTCGCTCTCTCTCCTCGCTCTCTCTCCTCGCTCTCTCTCCTCGCTCTCTCTCTCTCTCTCTCTCTCTCTCTCTCTCTCTCTCTCTCTCTCTCTCTCTCTCTCTCTCTCTCTCTCTCTCTCTCTCTCTCTCTGTCTCTCTCTCTCTCTCTCTCTCTTTCTCTCTCTCTTTCTCACGTGCATTTATGGTTAACGGAACATCTTCTTGGTTCTCAACGACGACGGGGTCGACGACGAGACGGCAACGTATATACGCGGAGGCGTCGAGTGGCGAGCTTCGTCGTGTCAGTTATATGTCTTTTCCCCTCTCTATATTTCTCTACCGTGTCTCTTGCCATCACCGCAATACTCTTTCTCTCCTTCTTTTTCTCACTCCCCAAGATTTATCACTCGTTAAACGTTTCATGTACATTTAGGCAAATTATCAAGGCCACCGTGATGCAGGTGCAAACCTTTAAACATGCACGTGCAACTTGGGAGAGTTTTCAGTTTGTAAAAATCGCTGCCAGGAGATGCCGGAGAAGGAGACATCTTTTCGAGATCCTAAATGTTGTTGCTTAAAAAAAAAAAGCTAAGATTTCGAAACAAATCGAGTGACACTTGTTTTTGTAATAAAATATGTTTAAAATATTAAATCTTCCTAAAAAGAGACTAAAATAGAGTTAAGAAATCAACTAAAAAGTGTTAATTTATCATTTTCAATAAAAACACCTAGTTGAAATACCTCAGCTATCGTACCGATTACGAAATTTCGACCAAATGGAATTGAATGCACCCATTTTCTCAGGCACAAAAGTAAAAAGATACGGAGAAACGGAAAGGCAGAGAGACCAGAGGGAAAAATTTAGATAAGACTATAAAGATAAAGGTGTCAATATTAAACAGTATACAAATATGACATACATGTATATAAAATACCCATAGATAATATAGATATACGTATATTCCCAATTTATATATGTATAAGTGCATATAAAATGAGAGTAATTAAATTTGAAAACACTACGTCCATTTCGATTTAGTCTCCGACACATTTCATTCAACTACTGCTCGAAAGTAAACAAAAATTAATTAATCTCCACTCGTGATCAGAGCGTTCATGATAAATTGTAGTTGAATACCAATTAACAGAGTAGATCGAAATTACCGTTCAATCTTTTTTTACCATTTCCGCAATAATAACAATAATGAATGTATATATCTATGTATACAAGTGTATATGGACGTATATATTGACAAGGGTCGTTTCGTACATATTCAACCCTACATGTATGCCCGATTCGCTTCCGTCCATTCCCTGCAATCATCGTGTCAACTCGAGTAGCACGATAATGGCCCGTTTGTGATGGCAATTACAAAACGCTTACGCCTGTGTATTTCTCTCTCTCTCTCTCTCTCTCTCTCTCTCTCTCTCTCTCTCTCTCTCTTCTCTATCGTTCACATAATACATATGTACTGTGTACACATATATACACATAAATTACTCGTGGTTTTTTGTTGCGGCCTCGGCCCTCAGGTAAACGTGTTTACACCACTGTCACGCCGTACGAATTAGCTCTCGACCTGTCTATGCATTTTCCTACGTTGTACTCCCTAATATACATGTATACTTGTCCATGTGCATATGCATGGTATACGTATATGTATTTTTTATAACTGTCGTTGTTACGTAGCCCAGCTGAGATCGACGGACGTGGACACCTCGTATACGTAACTCTACATAAAATAGTATATATACATATGTATTGCTGACACTTGGCAAAAGATGAAGGATAAACGGTGGATAATTCACTTTCGATTGAGGCCGCGACGTGTGTATGATCAAATGATTATGCGATTCTCCCTCTCTCTCTCTCTCTCTCTCTCTCTCTCTCTCTCTCTCTCATGCTATCTTTCGTAAAAAGAGTCGAATGATTGCCGGATAGTTGGAAATCATGAATATATAAATATATTAACGGTATTTCGAAAATATCAATATTATATAATATCGAGAGAAATGATTTTCAATAAATACCCAACATTAATTTGATTATTGATTATTCTCCCGTTCTCATGTAAACGTCGAGAACTCTTGATCGTCCTCGAATTCCAAATTCAGGGGATTACCATTCATTTCAATGACCCTTTTAGCTATAATCAGAAATATATAGTTGGAAAATCGTCATCAATTAAATGACGAGGTGTAAATAAAAATTATCGTTTTTTAACTCCTGATGACAAATTAAATAATTTGAAAATTACGTAGTCAAGAATTTTTAATGGTCTCTAGGAATCTTTTTTCTTTTACATGTAATGTTTTTTTATCTAATTGTGGGAGGGAGAAGATTCTCGGTAAACGTGAATTTAACGATTTGACTCTCCGGTGGCAAAGAGAAGTGCGTATGGGAACGTCATCCATTTAGAACCGTTTAGCGTTCGCTAAATACCATGGGTACCTCTTCCCAGTCCGGTAGAAATATCAGAAGCCCCAACACGACTCTCTTCTTATACATGTGTGTGTATATATAGCTGATCTCCGTATATATATATATAGAAATCGGTTTGCTTCGAGGCTCGCAACTTCTCTCCTCCCATTGAAACTCTCTCGTAGCGGGTTCCTCGCGATGCAAGATCGGGGGCCGAGAGGCTGCAAGGAGGCCTTGCAAGGTTGTCTATCCGCTAGCGAAAGCTACGAGACACTGACGAGATCGTTCAAATTTCCACCCTTGCTGTAACGTCGAATAAAAAATGTTTGATCGAATAACAATTTTCAAGAAATATACAACCAAATGTGGAAAACAATGTTCTAATTTTGTTTGTATTACTTATAATTAAAAATTACGATCCTTCTTTTGGAACGGTACATTTTTTCGAAATCTTTCACGGGCAAGATAACGAAAGACAATTGTCCTAAATCGATCGATTTGTTGAGAAAAAAGATTTTAATTGAATTTGACGATATTTAAATAAAAATGAACATTTCGTCATTCATTTTCACTAATTGAAATACAATATTGTGGAGATTGAAATTTTCAATCACGCGATCTCGTGGGGTCCTCTCGTTGAAAGATGATGATGCACGACTGAGGCAACCACGCGCGTGCGTCCTTGCAACGATATATCGATTTCTCACCACCTATGTAATGTAACACCTTTAACACCAGCATTAGTTTGTTTTTTCTCGCGAAACATAATGCGGGACTTGGCGGCCGCGAAGTTCTTGACACCCCATCGAGACCTCGCCAAGCTTCCGAACCGCGGTCTTTCTATCACAAGTTTTACACGCCCATATTTATATATATATCAATATGTATCTACTGTCCTTCTCTCTCTTTCACGAACATCGATAAATTATCAAGGTAATAGGAGTGTATGAACTTGGTGAGAAATTGCAGAGAATTATTTAAAATTAATACAAATTTCTGCGAGCACAGAATAGTAGCCGCATTTAATTGCTACGATTAAAAATTATTGACCACATTTACAGTACGATCAGACTTTACATCTCTTTCTCTCATTTGCGGATAGTTTGAATTGGCGACTGTTTGAAGCGTGCGTTCTTAGTTGAAACTGGTTTTACACGCAGTTCGATTCCAATATGGTTGGAATATCGGTACCGAATCTTTACAGGATCGACCTCCCTCTTCCTCGTTGGCCTTGCTCTTGGCTACTCCCAGTTGCACTCTTCAATTTCGGTTGTTATTTCTCACCTTTTAATATTTTTTCGTTGTTCTCTCCCTAATCCCGCTTATCTTTATGAAAGTATGGTCTCGTCTCTAATAAGAAACGTTTTTTTTGTTTGATCGTCGAAACAATCGCGGTCAATCAATTTTTCATCTTATCGAATTATGTATCGACAATTAAAAACAGCAATTAAATAGATAAGGGTCGATTGTCAACCGCACATTTATCGTTGGCATGAACGAAGTAGACTGAGATCGACGACGTATAGAGAAGAAAAATAAAGCAGACCGTCTGGTTGGCCGTTGGTGCGTGAAATTAAACAAAGCCACAGCGCAACGAGACCGGAAGTCCACTGCATAAATATATAACAGTAAAAAGGATGTACACTTATTTCACGTATCGAGTAAAGCAAAAGCTGCAGGATCGGAGCGCACGGGATGACAACTACGGGGGTGTGACGAACGACAGAAAATAATGATGTTATTTATCGTAATATACGTATCATCAACCGGAAGTGCCCGAATCGGTGGTAAGATAGAGTCTCAGAAACGTGGGTGGTTTGTTCCAAGGCTTTTGCTCTCCCGCATTTCCTCCAACTTTTGCCAGTATAACCCAACTCATGTCGACCACCCAACGATAATTGGCTCATTTACCATTATCTATTTAGTATAAAAGATCAAATTTTATTAATAACCGACGCTTCATTATTTTTTCGAATTTATTACAAGAATGAAAAAAAAAATGACGGTCGAGTGGCTTTTTCATTCATTCCTCCATAATACGTACCGTATAGTCACGTTCTTCAAACCGATAATTGACGCTGCTTCTATCGGGTAAGTTGCAAAAAAAATGTATTTTATAAGTTTTTGCTCGAGGAAAGCGAAGCAAGAAGCGAGGAGGAAAAATAGACCGTGTTGTCCAATAACTGTTTGAGTAAATTTCGCACGTCGAGAGTTAAGCAAGAGGATGTGTGCAATGCCGGAAATTCGTAGTTTCGTAAAAGCGGTACGGGTGGTTTAGGTTAGCGTACTCCGTGAGGAAGATCATTGGTAGATTCTGCGGTTAGCGGGATAGAAGAAAACACGAGGAAGTATATAGAGAGCGCTCGAGAAATCGTTTGGAGAGATATACAACGCCTACTGCGCGTGCGACTCTCGGACGCGTAGGGGTTTTTGCTCTATGTTCTATGAATACCGATACCATATTTTCTGCCTTCTACCCATTTCGCTTCCTCGATATTCCAACACACAATTCTCCAACTCTCAAATACTCGAACTGACCGAGAGAGAGAGAGAGAGAGAGAGAGAGAGAGAGAGAGAGAGAGAGAATTGTTTATACATACATGTATATACGTATAAAACGAAGATTCGTATGCTAATTTTCATGCTCGCGCGCGAGATCAACCGCGAGAGAAGAAACCGTAATGCCAGTATAGAGTTGGTTGTATGAAGAGAATCAAATGCTAAAAAGAGAAAAAAGAGCGAGAGAGAGAGAGAGAGAGAGAGAGTAACTCGACGATCTGGTAAACAAATTATTGGATCGTTCGTGCTCGGACTTTGCAGACAGTCAACTTGAACAACTTGAATCTCTGGAGCCATTCCATTCTATGCCTCTGTAGCAAATATTTCGTGTACCATATCCCTTCGGGAATTTCGATAAAATTTCTCCAAGAAAAGTGAAAAGATATTCATAGAAGTTTTGATAATTCATGTTTCTGTGTACTTTAGTTTGGACCATTTGGTGGAGAATTATTATCATTATGTAAATATGTATGAGAATAGATTCGTCTCTGTGGTTGTTGATTGCTACCGTTCTACGAATGAGTGGTTCACCGATGATGATGATGATTGTACAGACTTCGTAGCCTCGTTTGCACGTTTTCCGGGAATCTTCTTTTAGCTATGGGGAAACGTGATAAGATTCTCTTTTACTGTATAACCAATTCAATATATACACGTGCATATGTACAGATACGATAAATTATATAAATGTGTATATATATATATATATATATATATATATATATATATATATATATATATACACACAATACATACATACATATGTACATATATATGTATTTAAATAAATGATGTACCAGAAGGCCAGTACACTTATAAGTTAGACCAAGTCTCGAGAGATTCTCCGCGCTATGATTCATAGGCATAACGTTGTACCGCAAACTAAACCGCAAGAAGACTTGGAGTATATACCCGCACACATAGTTCCCTCGAAAGAACATTCATTCTCCCAGTACATGTGTTTCGGTGAATAATTCTTAGTCTCGATGAGCGGATAGACAAACAATCGTCAATGATTGAATTTTCCTGAGATTTATTTCGAAATATTGAACTAAGCCCTATAATTTTAATTAGTTTTATGTTATTTAAGAACAACTGAAATTCTTCGAAATCATAATTCGACAGACGTCCTATTCGCAGTTGTCCACAAACTCTCGACTCGAATATTGTGACGTTTTTTTTAGTGCAGTCACTCAGCTTGAATTATTGTCCCAATATTTCAAAGCGTAGCAAATGTTGATTCAAAAAATATTTTTTCACCTTTTTCGGGCAATTGATAAAGATTTTTTTATCTGGAGGGAACGGATTGGAATCTTGTGGGGAAGAAAAACGGTAATCCGAGGCAATCGATTTATGCTCACGTGGTCAATGATGCAGTTCCTTCACTTTTTCCTCTCCCTCCCTCCCCCCCCCCCCCCCTCTCTCTCTCTCTCTCTCTCTCTTTCTCTTTCTTTCTCTCTCTCTCAAGAGGAGAGGATAAAAGTGGAGACTTTTCGCGTGTGTAAGATTTTACGTTACGTCATAAATGCGGGGACGTAAATCATGGAGGAGTTTTCAAGGCGCTCCCCGTGTGAGTGTAATACTCGTTCGGGACGAGCGGAAGCTCCGAGAGCCGCGAAAGAGCAAACTCTTGGCTGTCATGCACTGTTGCATGGTACTCGTTTCTGCTGTTGCTGCTGCTGATCTTGCTCCTGAGAGAACAGCAGCAAAAGAGCCTCGGGGGACGATTCCTCGCGTTCGCCGAGTCGAGATATGCCCATCGATCTCTATGCCCTCTCCCTCCCTTTCTCACTCCCCCACCCAAACAAATTCACAGTACTCATACTTCACAAACTCACATTCTCATCTATGACTCGTAATCTCTCCAACATTTTATCCTTCAAAACAATCAATATCACAAAAATGCACTATAACTATCAATTTTTTAATAAAACTCATTATTAAATCGTCATTTTACTAAAGTCCATTATTTCTAATCAATTATTCGTTATGTTGAAATCACATTTCTTCCATTCGACCCGCAAATTTACGTTACAAAATAGCAATCGAAAATAAGAGCAGAATACGATCTTAAAACGTTAAAAATTCTTAAAGATTCTTATATTCGTTGATTCTTATAGTACCCCATTGTGCTTTAGTTACCAACCTAGCAGCTGAAAGAATTTCTCCCACTGCTTGCTGAACACGTGCGCTTTTTCGTCGCCACACTATCAATCCTTCCTCGCATAAATGTATACATATATAGAGCCACGCATATGTATGTAGGTACATAAAATATATGTACGTACGTAAGGACATGTGTGCAACCGAGTAACGAAATACGAGACACGCGTAGAGACAGAAAGCGAGCTCAGCTGTGAAGTTATTATTCGAGCTGGTCGCCCAGACCTAGGTCTTTTTCTCATCGTCTTTCTCTCTTTATCTTTCTTTATTTCTGTAGCTTCGTTCTCGGTCGTACACAACAGAGCGAGCCCTAAAGCTCCATTGCTCAAACTCCTCGTTTGCCTTCTAATATACCCAGGACCTTAAGCCTCATGGTTTTGCTTCGGGCTGCCAGTTGTACGTGTATATTTAAAAAGAAAACATGTGCACATCGTGCAGCGAGAGAAAGAGAAAGAAGAAAGAAAAGTAAGCACATGTGTGTGCAACGGGTTGGCTGAAGGCATAGTAAAATATGCGATAGGGGGAGTAAACGTGAATTATAGGAATATATGTAGCAGTGGCGAGAAGTCTCGCGGTTGGAAAATAAATTTGTCAATTTTACCGCTCGTAGAATCGATTAACTCCTAAACTAATAACAATTCCGATGGCTTATCAATCGTTGCGCCACTGATCCACTCTATACGTGCCTATTCTATTCACGTCGATGGCTATATAATATTTCAGAGAATACAATCAACTATTTTTCTTCTTTATTTTTTATTTATTATTTGTTGAAAGAAACAAATACTACGTTTTGTGCAATATAATCAAAAGATAAAGCCGTATGGCTATCGTGGATGTAAAATAGATTCAGCAGATATTATGAAGAATCATGAGATTATTTATAAATACATATTTATGTCAGCTATGGTGAATTTATGCACACGAAGCATCGAGCCTATCGTGTTTACTAGGAGAACTATCACTGTATTGCACGATTATCGGAGCATTATATACATATATATATATGGGGCATTCTACGCCAAATCGCCCACTTTTGAAATTCGCATTTTTATTTTTTTTCTCTAATAGAGCTCATTGAAAAGAACTCGTTTAATTTTTTTCAAATTTTTATCTCAATACGTGCATCAGAAACGAATTTTTGAAAAATTTTCCAATTTTTTTTTTTCAAATATCAATAACTCTCTCAAAAATGCTGTAAATCGAATGGATGAGGGCCCAAAATTTTGGTTTTAAAACGTACTTTCATATGAGAATATGTAGGCATTCATCAAAATATTACATACAACAATTTTTCAAATTCTAAGCGAGAAACGTTATTTTCCACAGTGTTAGCCCCCTTCGATTTTGCTGTTAATTTTAATAAAGAATTTTATTATTTTTTGAGGAATTTTAAGCCTAGTTTGATGATGGGGAAATCGTTCGTTGTATTTTTTATAATTAAATTGTGGATTTCTTTTTTACTATTAATCGTGAACAAATCCCTGAAAAATCATACAAACCGAATGGATAAGGGGGTCCAATTTTTCGTTTTGACAGGTGCTTTCGTTTAAAAATATGTCAACAATTATTTAAAGATTATATAAATCAGTTTTTTAATTAAAAGCAAGAAATGATTTTTCTCGCAGTGTTAGTCCCTTTTGATTTTGGTATTAATTTTTTATAGGAAACTATTATTCATTTAATGCATTTTAAGACTAGTATGATCATAGAAAAATATTAGTCTAATCAACAACACAAATCTTTAATAAAATTAACAATTTGGAAAATAGAACTAGCTTTTTCCTCACATTCGTACTTAGCTTAAAATTCATTAATTGAATCATACTTCCGTACAAACATTAAAGTAACAAATTAATTAGTACAAGCGCTACGAAAAAAGGTTATTTTATCTTAGAATTGGAAAAACTAGGTGATGTAAACTTCGAATAATTTTTCACATACTTTTAAACAAAAGTACATTTCAGAACAAAAATTTTAACCCCCTAGACGATTCGCTTTGTTCGATATTTCAAGGAGATATAGATAATTGATTGTAAAAAAAATATAAATTTTAATTATAAAAATATACAACGGATGATTTCCCCACGATCGCGCTAAGCTTAAAATTCCTCAAAAAAATAATAATTTTTTATAAAAACTTAACAACAAAATCGAAGGGGGCTAACACTGGAAAATAACATTTCTCACTTAGAATTTGAAAAATTGTTGTATGTAATATCTTGATGAATTCCTACATATTCTCATACGAAAGTACGTTTTAAGACTAAAATTTTAACCCCTCATCCATTCGGTTTACTGTATTTTTGTGAGAGTTATTGATATTTGAAGAAAAAAATTGGGAAAATTTTCAAAAATTCGTTTTCAATGAACGTGTTGAGATAAAAATTTGAAAAAAATCAAACGAGTTCCTTTCAATGAGCTCTATTAGGAAAAAAAATCAAAACAATAAAAAATGAGAATTTCAAAGGTGGCCGATTTCGCGTGGAATACATCATATAATACATATATTAAAAATATATTTGTATGATCATACCTAAACCCCGCGAATCGTCATTGATAAAATCGAAGGAACGCCTTTCGCGTTATCGTCCCAGAACGTTGTCAGTGGTCAGCCATTACGAAGGCTCCTTTCTTACACCCTCTATACTTCGAGAATGCGAAAAGCCAACTTCTAGCTCCCTGTTCCACGCCTCCGCTATCATCGTACAATTTTTTTTTGTTATCTCTCAAGAAACAGCTCGTGTTCTCTGTTGTGTATACGTTCGCGTGTGTGTGTAAGCATTTGTGTGTAAGTTCGATAATACCGAAGAGTGTAAATATGCGGGCGGCGTCGAAACGGCGGCTCCGACGTTCAAGTACACAAGTATATCGGTTCGATTAGCTCGAGCTTTGGAATATGAGGATTACCAACGTATACGAAAAACATATCGATTTATATGCAAATGCAAATTAAAAC
The DNA here is from genome assembly GCA_963989365.1 of Rhimphoctona megacephalus. Lineage (NCBI taxonomy): Eukaryota > Metazoa > Arthropoda > Insecta > Hymenoptera > Ichneumonidae > Rhimphoctona > Rhimphoctona megacephalus. The sequence goes on along the minus strand of OZ022419.1, from coordinate 24,364,360 downwards.
TTTTTCGTATGAATTTTTTGATTGTTTTTAGTATTATATGACTTTTAATTATATTAAATAATAATTAATTAACATTGAATTCGATTCACTATATTTATTATTCATTCAGTGTTGAATAGTATTTCTATCAATATTTGACACATTCCTATTGTTTTGTAACTGCCTTTCTTCTGTAATTTACATTAATTACGAAATTTATTAGACCTTTATGACTTACTGCCTATGATATATCGTATTGCTTGGTTTATTAATTGAGCAATGAAAGAAGAAAATATTTTTTTTCCCTACACGCATTGTGAGTACCGACACGCAGCAATAAAACTTTGGTCTCGCTATGCAAGCTCAAAGACAACGATGGAATGACCATTCACGTTTTATTTATCGTTCATTGATTGAATTCATCCCACGTGGTCCGTACATATTCGCGTGTATACACACACATAAACACTTACGTAATTTGTTTTTGTGATACTCTCTCTTGTACATAATGATTCGGTCAGTAATCTCACTGCGAGAATTTTCAAAATTTTTTACCTGCCTCAATTATCTTCTCATTATGAAGCTGGCTCGTTTTTTGCGGGTTTTTTTTTTTTTTAATCGTTCTATACGGATGATGAATACTCCTCACTGTACAATTTAGTTCCACGATTATTACGTGTGACTCGATTCCGTCTAAATAAAGGATTTATAAGCGAAAGATGGAACGTCATCATTCATCGAAGCGACGCAATCGTGGATCAGAGGTGGGGACCAAAAAAATATTTATTGGAATCGACACGGTAGTCACGGGATGTAGATAAACGAGTTGTTCGCAAATCGCTCTCGAGTATCTGAAGTACAAAAAATGAAAAATAATAATAAAAAAATTATTCCTTGTCGTGATTTAATCGCGTTGCTTGGGAAATTCCAATAGTATGATGATCCTCGATAGAGGTGAGAGTGATGTCATAGCTAATTTACACGCATGCCAAACAATCTGTTCTACCGGCTCGTCGAGCATCGGTAATCAATTTCGCGCTCGACGGCTTTTTTTCTCTCTGCTTCTACTTTGAAATTAATCATTAAATCGCTCCTAAAATTCACGCAATAATCAGGATTACTATTTTAAACATCTTATTTTCTTCAACCATTACGTCTTCGTATTTTTTACTTGAAAAACTTACCAATTAGACCGTTTATATCTTTCGTAGAAGAAATATTAAAATCTTCTGCAACCTTGATTTAAAATTCAAAAGATTTATCCCGCTACCTTCTCCGAGAATATTTTATTTTTATTGAGTTATTTTTTTTTATCTCATTGCTTATCTTTTCGGTCGAGTTTGCTCTCAAGTAGGAAAAAATGCGAAGGCGCGAGATTGCTCCCCTCTCCCTCACTCCTCTCTCTCTCTCTCTCTCTCTCTCTCTCTCTCTCTCCCCCCCCCCCCCCTCTGTCATTCTTTTACTTCTGTACGAGGCAGGCATATCCGGTTATTACAATGTAACTAGTGTTGTAACTAATCTTGGAAGGCTTTTACCTCGAGCGGAAGTTCCGGTGATCCAGCGTACTGCTGCAGCGATTTACTATATGTCAAGGTTATATCCGTCTTGAGAGGTTTTACACAATGCACACATACACACACAGAAATAACCACAGGCTCGCAAAACACAAGGTGTTTATCCAATGCTCGGCAAAGGCGATAAATAATAAATTCTCGATAAAAAAAAAAGCACTCGCCAAACACAGCACTACACGAATGTTCTTAGTAGCGTATTACTCCGAAAAAAATGTTGCCATTTAGCCGAGTAATTTTTCAGCAAGCGAATGTCCTCTTTTCAAAATTTAAATCCACACCAAAAAAGTTCAACTTAATTTGGTTTACCGGGCTGAAATAAAAATAGGAAAAATGATAATAGTTTCCCGGGTTCTCTTATTTATTTCTTGCGCTCCGAAATGACCTCGAAACACAAATTTTCGTTTCGTAATTTCGGTGCTCCGAGAAAGAAAAAAGGCGGAAAAAAAATAAAACACACGAGAAACTTGTTTCGTAATATCTCAGTTTCAAACTAAAGAAAAGGGGTATCCGCGCCAAAGTTTAAGCCGCTACTCCGAGATGATTTTTGACGGGACTCGATCAACGTTCGCTTAAGATGCACGTGCTCGTCAACACGCGCGACATCTCACCCCGCGAAAATATTTAACGAAAAATAATCCAACGAGTTTCGTTCGAAAGAATTTGTTGTTGTTTGTTGCCGATTTTACACGTTGCAAATCGAACGAGATGAATACGAGGAGGACACATTGATAAGCACGTGTATATGTTTCTGTCGAGTTTTCGATCGTCCTTTTTTAGTCTTTGATCTTGCTTACGAGGCACACACGAGGTAGAAGAGCACACACAACTTGCAATCTCGGTCTCCGAGTGTGTCCCGATGGAATTTCAAGGCCGTCCGGAGAGATCCTCCTTCGAGCGTATATGGATCTTGCCAAGATTCCGATAGATCCTTGCCTCCTTTTTCCACTTGATACAAAATTGTTCGACGTTTCACGAGAATCATTCAGAACAAAACAAAAATGTTTCAACCCTAAACAAACGGCATAAAAACAAAATCCTCGAAATTACGGTGTTGAAAAATGGTGTTTTGTTCACCACGAGACCGGAAGTTATCGAACGAAGTAATGTACTGGCGGGAAAATTCATAAACTCAAAGATCGGGGATGTTCCGGCAGGAACGACAGATCAAGAATACTCCATTCTGTCCAATATCGAAAGTTTTGCTTTTTCAAACTTAGAAATGACGTCAAAATTCATCATTATCCCGGTTTATGAGTAAGGGAAAAATGATTTAAATAAGAGAGAGAGAGAGAAAAAGAGCGCGCGCTCAATAAACCGCGACAGAACCGCGTGCCTCAACGGCCGAAGCAACACTGAGAATACGAGCGTGCTTGAAACATACCGCTGGTAGCGAGTCTCCCTCTCGCTCTCACATACAGGTCCAGTGCGCTCGACCGGCACTCCCCTCCCCCTTTATCTTCGTTTCGTTTCACTTGGACATAAGACCCGCGCGCACATTCGCGACCGGGCACACGCGGCATGCACACACAACGCGCGTATTCATCCTGCTGGCTTTTCTGCCGCTCTTCTCTGGCATGTGTTGCTTACTACATGCTGCTGCTGCTGCGGCTGCTGCTCTTGCCGCTGTTTTGCTGGTGACTCTCGCGAACCCAATGGACAAGAGCTCCTTCCTTGCTTCGTACTATACACAGTGTTACAAAAGTCAATCTCACGATTTACCAGGAAAATAGATCATTCTACGTTGAAGAAAAAAGTCCTTAATCATTTTCTTTTCTGATCCACGCTTCGTGAATTATTATTTATTGAGCAATAACCGATCCGTTTGGCTGACATTGGGCGATAACGCTCCTGTTTCTATTCACCTGTTCTTATCGCGGAGAAGAAATTGACGTTTCTAATGATGTAGTATTCGGATCATCAAAAATGCATTCCAAATAAAGATATTTGAGGACTTTCCTCCTATGAATCTTGCAGTCCAACTAGTCGGATCATTTTGAACATAATTTTTAAACCAAACGGTACACATAGGAAGATAGTTCTCTTCAGTACCACAAAAGTTTTCTGCGCTTGTTAAACGACCAAGAAATTCGACATTTCAACTTGCTCGGTTCCAAATAAAAGGCATGAGTACTGGAGCCTTTTTCTTTTCAATTTTTCTTCCGCCCTTCGCGCACAAATTCTCTTTTGCCAGTAAACGAGGATGGTATAGTAGAATCCAAGGCAATTCTTTGCAACAGAAGCTCAACAGCTTGAAATATCGCATAAATTCAAATACAATGGCATTGAAGAGTATTCTTTTTGTTTACGTAAGTAGCGCTTTGCAACAAAAATTACAATGATGAATAAACGGTTATCCTATTTTCAAGATCTTCTGGTCTGCTTTTTTTTTGATTGTTGAACTGCATCCGGCAAAATATGCCTCTTTACCAGCTCTCTCTCTCTCTCTCTCTCTCTCTCTCTCTCTCTCTCTCTCTCTCTCTCTCTCTCCCTCTCTCTCTCTCTCTGTCTTTATCATTTTTGAAGGCTGCAAGCATGAACGATATGTGTCTTTCGCTCGAAAGATTATGTAAAGATTATTCGATGTTGTGTATAATGAAAGAATATATATCGTGTACACACGTATACATACATACACAAACTTGTGTATTATACGCAGAGAAACTTTCGTTCTCATTTAATCGCTTTTATATCGCGGGTGGTCCACCCGTCTCTCCTCCACAATTCTGCTCTCACATGCACCCTATATGTATATACATATGCATGCATGTACATACGTACACAAAAATATCTATATACATATATTAGTAACGTTTGGGATCCACGCCCCGTCGGGCAAATTTTTTTTTCTTCCTTCTATTCTCTTATCCGCCCAAACTCTGCTACGTATTCGAGGCGTATATAGGATTCGGATGAGGCTCCGAGGCATGAAATTTTTCGTCCGGTTTGTCTCCTCGTCTCTCCCTCATCTTTGCACACATTGTATATTACACATATAGATATATATTTATTTTTCACGTCATATTCCAAGCACAAAGTGTCTCGGTGGTTCGAAGAGCTGTCGTCGCCGTGGATATGCGAAACCGAGACGAACTTCTCGCACTCTTCAAGACCTAAGAAAATGAGAAAGGCAGAGAAAGAGCGACGGGGACGTCGACAATATGCATGTGGTCGCCCAAAGACGTAGACGACGACGACGACGACGACGAGGAAACAGACGCACCCACATGTGCGTGTGAAGGCGCCAAAGACACAAACGGTCGAAACCCCCTCCTCGAAGGCAGAAGAACAAACGACCGGCAGAAATAGTCCAACGATATTGGAACGAGGGCATGGGAAAAGCCGAGTCGAAAAGAAGAAAAAACGTCTGGTACATGAGTTACGCCTCGTTACACGCAAACTTGGTCTTTTTCTTTACCACAACGATCATCACAATGTTAATTGGGAATTTCGAACACGAGGTAAAAGTAAAGACAATACAACCCAGAAATTTAATTCAAACGGTGTAATTCAATTCCTGTAGAATATTTTGTTGCTGATACGAAAATCACACCTTCGTTTTTATTATTGTTTTTTTTTGTTTCAATAAGAAAAAAGCTTTTCGAGACATGGACGCTGCTTCCTCATCATTTTTGCCCATTCACGAATGTTCATTCGTAATTTAAATGGTATTTTAAAAAAAGTTGAGTAATCCCAATTGACAGATTTCGGATTTAAATGAAAGATCCATCAGAGATTCTGAACCTCCAGATTTTTGGAAATTAAAAGTTATGTCGTCGCATTCCGTTTAATTGAAATTGATTTAGTTGCACTCCCACGAGATTCCTATCGAATCACTCTCATCCTCATTATTATCGTTCGCTCTTTATTTTTATTCTCATTCTTTTTTCCCCCTCTCTACACTTTTTTTCATTTCCTTCCCACACTCTCGACATAAGCTGCACTGCCTATCATCACCAACGTGTTGCACTTTCGTGATTGACGTACTCTGTGCGCGCGGGTTTATCGAACGTCCTGTCCGTCGACGATGATCGTGGTGATGGTGTCCGGTCGGCGATATTTGTCTCGTGAACATTGAGTTGAATGAACCGCGTATATATATATATATATATATGTATATATATCTATATATATAAAAACATTACCGACACGAACATATACTTTATGCACACGGTGCAAAGTGGTTGCTAGAGCTCTTCGACAACTTCAATATACTCGCAACGACAACGAAGCATTCAGACATGAGAAAAAAGGAGAGAAGAAAAAGACAGAGAATTATAATCATACACAATCGTATTTTTAGAGCTCCTTGAAACTTACTTTCCGTTAATACATTCAAAGAATCTAAACTTCAATAAAATTGATAAATAGCTAAATTTTAATGGCAATTGATCACAATTAAAAAAATAGTGTTGATTAAAAGTTAAAACATCCCTTATTTTTGTGATTATCTGTATATATATTTTTAAATATTGCGGAAATTGAAAGCCTCGCGACGATCGATGAAGAAAAGCTTGATTAATTGATACAATTATTTGTTTGACTCACGGATATATTCGAAGCTCGGTCGTTCACCACACGATTACGTTATCACGCGCTACGATCGACTTTCAAACGTCAGCCAATATGTCTTCTTGCTGTTTATATGCAAACACGTTGTACGCGCATATTTTACATTTTATACAAGCGTTATCCATAAATGCGCTCTAATCATTTATACATAAACATAGAGAATTCGCGGGGATGAAAAAAAATGCTAACTTTTCAGTAAACAATAAACATAAATCAATTTTAATTTGATAATGAACGAAGAGTAAATTGTTTCATGGATCCTGGGCTTTTGACCACCCACAGAATTATCGGCCATTTTATTTATCCGTATACTTTATATATAAAAAATGTATACATGTATATGTGAATGCGCACATGCCTTTCCATTAATCTCAATTAGCGCGTCAATTAAAGACGATTAACGAAAGTGGGGTCGCGAACCTGCAGCAAGATCCACCTTTGTCGTCCGAACGCGTAGCCCCCATAGGGCATCATCGCATCTGCACATCTTTGACTATATATATATATATATATGTTTAAGTACAGCGCCGCTAATTTTTCTTCGTCGACCGTTATTATGATCGCCAGGACAACGGTTATGCGATAACGGGGGTTTTTAACGACGTACCAAGTCACTAATCGAATGATTATCGTTGATATGTTATTAACCGAATAGCCGAAAAACAATTTTCCGTACTTGAGCCAATTTTTAGCATTTCATTCTTTTTAAATTATTAATATTTTATTATCATTTCTTTTCCTGCACTTATATATTTTGTTCCCGTTTGCTTGTTTGTTTGTTTATTTCGAATTTTCGCATAAATCTCCAAAATACAGTTCTACCGGGTAGTTTAAAAACACGGGAAAATAAAATAAACGATAATATGCTTGACGCGCGGCGACAGAGGATACTTCACAAAGAAATTTCAGTAAAGACGCCTTGATTCGGTGTGCTACCGCCATATAGCTCAAAACGATCCAAAATCCTCGACCAAGGCTCGCAGCTCTCTCACAACGGGCGGTCGTCTTTCCTAAGTCCACCCCGAGATCCTAATCTTTTTCTTTTGCTTCCATCTTCTGCTATCTCGTTTTATACATACGATATATCTACATTTAAATACATGTATATACGTGTGTATGCGTTTAGAACTCATTTTAAATCTTATCTCTGTCACCAAAAGTCACTAAAATATCCCAAGCTCTGAAAACAAACGAGCCACGTAATATTCTTAGAGGCTGATTAGACAAGATTCTTTGGGAAACATATTAAACACGACAACCAAAATACAGTAAATTTTTTCTTTACTCGTATCTATAGCTTCACTAAATTAAATCTTCATTTGCTAGTAAAAATAATTAGGTGAATATATGAAACACATGAAATATATCAATGAATCTAAATACTGCAACATTTTTCTTACAGCCATCACGAACTAAATCGTCGATGAAAATGTTCGGTCGAAGATTTTTTTGAGAGCTGAAGGATCGTTTTACTTTTTTTTTTTTTTGTATTTTCACGAATATGGGCAGCGAAGAGAGATCTCGTTACACATCCTCTAGGCGTTCAAAAGCAGGAGGGAATAATTGTCTGAGTGAGAGACCCGTACTCTCGGGACGAGCCAGAGTGCATTCTATCGTTCATTCATCCTCTCAAGCTTATAGCCATGGATTCTCCACCTTTTCTTCCAGATAATGCGTATGTAACCACATATATACTAAATACACATACATATACGTTGTATATATATATATATATATTATATATTTTATTTCACTCGTTACGCTCTCGCGGCTGGTTCAGAGAGCCTCGATTTCATTGATAAAATGACCCATTCACCGTTGCCCCTCTCCTCTCACACATACACGGACACTTAGATATAATATCTTGCAGAGTACACACGACTAAGGCAATAAGATTCATTCCCCCTTCTCCTCAGCTTCTGAGGCCCGATCGGATTATAAAAACTGGTAACTGCGCATGACAAATCCTGTCACCGACATAAAAAATTCCCCTGGGCTATCTTCATAAAGAAAAAAAAGTAAAGAAAGAAACACTCGTATTATATTACTCAAATTTTTCATCGGATTTAACAACAAACAGCAACTAATAAATTTGTTTTTTTCTTCTTCTTTAATCCACATATACACACAAGTAGATGTAATACGAGATATTCCGTGAAATAATTTATTCCAAGTCGGTTTCACCTTAGTTGCACTTTTTATTGATCCGTCGATGATATTACTTTCTTTTCGCCTCTTTTTAAATTGGAGAATCGAAATAAAACGGATCGTGAATTAGATGGGATTGGACAATGTTATTTTGCGATAATTTGGGGAATTATTTTTTCAATGAAACATTATTGCGTTCATAGATCCTGTTGGAAATGCGGATCGTAAATAATTAATTTTATTTAGTTGTTATTTTAGAGCTTAATTCAAAATAGAAAACGATTTATGGTTTTATCACTCTTTTAAATTGCATTTTGAAGCTATGCAAATATCTGGGCTAAATCAACCGTATACACGTATGAATATAAGATGCTGTTGCATCAGCATTATCTCGTAATCATCGTTATATAGCTCGAAGAGCGTCACGTCGCGACACATTGCTCTTATCAATGGTATTTTATCAGTATAAACAAAAATGTCTCGAAGTCTTCGTGTATGTATTACAATACCGCAAGAGGCTTCATTATATAGAGATGATGAGCGGATCATGGGAGTCTCCTACGACTCTTCACGTATTAGTAACCCGAGAAATAAACGCTTCCCACTTTTTATTCTGCCAGATGATAATTGATGATTCGCGCAGCGGATAATTAAGTCTTTCTCTCAAGGAGATTCACGTTTTAGTAAATGCACTACATATATTAATAACGATTCATTGACGCACGCAAATCATCAATTTTTTTAAACAAATAACTGCTAATTAGAAATCATTTTTCATGAAACATTCCATCGAAACGTTACTTAAAAAAAAAAATACTGACTGTGCAGACAAAGCGTTCGAATCTTCATATTGACATATATACATATATACGTGTAGTGATACGCTGTTGCGACGCCAAGCTATGCAAATCGATGACATGGCTTAAATAAAGATTAAGAGAGGGAGAGAATAGCATTCTCAGCATGCAGAAAGATGCCTGGATAGAATTCGCAACCAGAACCCTCAAGGCTACCTAGTTTTGCTACTCTCGCGAACCGCACGCGGGATCGCGAGAAATTCCGCGCACTTCTCTCGAACACAGTTATAGGTATGACCGTGAACACCTAAAAAACAGCAGACCAACCTGTCCGAAACGAGTATGTATAATACACAGACGTACGTTATATTATCGACAAAAAATACAAATAAGTATGTGTCGATTTTCCTGCTAATCATTAATTCTGAACCGAAATAAAAATGATATAACTTAGTAAAATAATGGAATTTCTGATGAGACCCTAATATAAGAGAAATGATATTAAAAATTTTATAAATTTAACGAGCTTGGAGAGAAAGAATAAGCAAGTTGGTAAAATGTTTAAGGTTTAAAAAGACGTGAATTTCAGTCGGTACAACTCAGAGTCACGTAGGGATTTTTTCCCTATCTTGCAAGCTTGTCGGCTCGCTCTCCACCCACTTGAAGTGGTTTAACGAGGCCACGCGTGGCGCTGAGCTTCTTGAGAAAATATGTAACGCATAAAAGATCCTCTCTTACGGTTATAAGTACGTATATTTATATGTAAAGATACATAAAGAGGGTTCAAAATATTTCGGTTTCGCGAGCAGTCAGCGTCAGGAATGCCCCGAGGACGTGGATAAAGACGTCCGAATTGTTTTTTCTTCCTTTTTTTCTACTCACCCAGACGCACTCGCGTCGTTTATTTTTTGTCCCTCGCCCCCGCTTCGTCGTCTCAGCCTCGCGATTCAAAGTGGAAGAATTCACGAAGCAATTTCTCGGGACGCTGGACGGGCTAATAAATGCACAGTAATTATCGTCTCCAATGAACCCGAAGACTGGATTTCGCCACTTGTTCGTGGATTTTCTTATCTCTTTTTTCTTCTCTAAACACTTTAATTAGTCTTTGGATCACGAAATTTTCGATTTTCCAAATCGAGAAATATTCCACGGATGTTTATCCGTCACATTTGAAACTAAATAATTACGGTTTAGTTACATTTGAAACTAAATAATAACGGTTTCGTCACTTCTGACTTAATTCGTTTTTATTCGCAAATTGTTTTTATTTTTTTATTTGACTTTTGAATGGCGGATTGGCGCAGATTTTTTTCTTATTTTACGGACGTTAATTAAATTTACGCTCATTTTGAGAACGTTGGATGACGTTGAAGCAAAAAAAAAATGTTTCGCTTCGTTATTATCAAGAATATAAAATCAACGATGAGCTCATCTCGCAAAAAATATTTTTTTGCTATTTTTTATTCCTCGCTCGCTCTTGAGGACTTTGGACAAAGTCTCGACTACAATGACGTATTTCTTTTTATCAATTTTTTTCCATTTAATCACGATGCGTTTCTCCTGCTCGATACGTTTATTTTTCTTATTATTTTGTTTTTGCTCAACCTCGACTTTGTTTTTGTGTTCGTAATTTGACGACGGAACTCGCGAAATGAATCATCATTGCGAATATTTCACGTATCGTATTACTTTGCTCGAGTCACTTGGTCCAAGAGTTTATTCTCGCGATTTCAGAGACACGGACGAGAGGGACGTAAGACCAGCATCGAAACGTATTTTTTTTAAATAACAATATTGTGTACATCGTTATTTATGATGTACATGTCCCCAAGAGTCGTAGAATATATTTGATCAATAATGACAGTCAGTGAAAATTTTACTTTAATGAATCAAACTTTGTAAGCAAATCCTTGGCTGGGAAGTCTAATAAGGGGCTTAATTAGAGGCAAGCATCCTTTTCTCAATTACAATATTGACCAATTTGCTTGTGCAATAATTTTGTTACAATTTTTTTTTAAACTATAACACATGAGAAATAGCATAGTCGAGATATATGAGCCATTGAGATCCAAAAGTCCGGGAACATTGGTAAAGAGAACGCATACAAAAAACGAAGAAAGAAAAAAAACAAAAAAGATACATGGGACCAGAAGAAAAAGACTTTTTCACCCTCGTCTTTATTGTTTTCTCGGTGCCATGTACGCAGACAAATAAGCATAAACATCATTCGTGAGACAGTCTTCTCGTCTCATCTCAAGAGCCGTACAGACGACACGGACGATATATTGTTTCGTGCATAAATATATATCTATATACATAGATGGATATGTTCCTGTTCTTTCGTCGCTTTACGGCCATTCGATAGTGTTTTACGAGCTAGTAATGGACAGGTTGTAGCCTCGCGTTAAAATAACAATGATGATAATATTTCGAAAAATATGAGAGACCAACCTTTAAGTATGAGAAAAGAAGAAAGAGAAAGAGAGAGAGAGAGAAAAGAAAAAAGTACAATATGTGCGACTCCCTTGGATCCTTCGAAAGAGAACCACAGGGGTGCTTTCCTTCCGCCGTCTCTCTTGGCGGATTTTAATCGAAAAAACGAGCCTGTCTGGAAAGAATCTTAGACCACCTCGAGTCAATTCGAGCATGAGAAAATTCAATCCACCCACGTGACAACCCTTGAACGAGACGGAACCAAAAAAAAAGGAAGCACGATTCCGTATTACGAAAATTTCAACTTCAGGTAATTCCCAGAAGCCTCTTCATCTCCATAAGTCTTTCATGGACGTATTAACAAACATTTTTACATGTATTTTCAATTGGAAGTTCTTATTCTTCGTCTTCTTTTCTCCTCAAAATAAAATGAAGAATGGTGAAAATGACTCGGCGAAATAACATCGAATCATTTTCTCTTTTCGTATTCATCATGGGCCACGTGTCAAATTCGTTCGTCCCCCGAACATCCAGCAAGGGTGGGCCTGTCATTCTTTTTCTTCTTCCAAATATTGTGGCAGCTGCCTCGTTTATCGTGCATTGTCAGTCTCGTTCGCAGAGACAGGAAGAGTATAATGATTGAAAAAACGATAAAAAGTGAGAAAAAAATGCCTGAAGTTTATTCTTGAAAACATATATACCCTCTTATCCGCTCGTTACCGTTATTACGGAGCCATCAATGCCCCCATTACTCCGGTGTAAGGAATTTGAACTACCTACTTAAACAAAAAAGAATGAAAACATGTTCAAACCGAGGGATGAGTCGTTCTGCCATTGCTTTGTAACGAAATATGAGTCAATAGTGAAAGTGATACTGTAAAATATATCTTCAGAATATTCCTTTCTTCACCCTTTAACAAAAATGGATTCCGTCTGAAAATAAAAAATTCATATAATAAAAAATAATCTTCACTTGAGTCTAAAGTGCTAATAATAAATCTTGCACCAAAAATACTCTACTTTACAAAATCCCTCTTTTTCTCAGCAAGTTTACATTGCAGCACACGTTCACTCATTTCTTGCAGCAGCCATTATACAGAGCTTAGATCTCTGTAAACACGAAATTCGTTCGCATAAGCTTGGTGCCCTAAAAGTAATCTAAACTAGAGTCATGATGGAAGGTAGGCGTTGCTTAAATTTAGTTAAAAAATTAAACATCCGAGATTCAAAGAAAAATAAATTTTAATGCCGTTTTCTTCGATAAATGCACTTATACAATTACATTTATTTCTTCATAGTACTGTGGATTCGAAATAGTTTCAGAGTTATTGTTTAACTTCAATGACAGAATGAGAATCAACTTTGAGAATGAGGCATAAAAAACGAAACTGGCTTGATTCTTAGGGTTGTAAATTTGTAGGTTGAACAAGAACAAAAAAGAGAATAAGACAGGGAGAACTGGAAGAAAAAAGGAAAGTAACAGACGATGATGCGTATAAGTCTGTCAAAAGGGCTGTGTCGTGCGTACAGGGGAGAATGCAGAGAAACTTTCTTGCTAACATGAATAAAGAAAGAGAGTGAGAGAGGGGCTTGCTCGTATTTATGCACTCGCTCGTTCACCCGCAACGTCAAATTTATGTCCGGCACGAATGAGTCGGACCTTTAGTGGCTTAGCCTAAAAATACAAGCAAGATGCACCATAGTACTACAGAGCGACTCTTGCGCTATAAACCCAGACTTTTTCTTTCTTTTAAGGAGGGAAAAATTCCAGTCACGAAGATAGTTTTCTGTTCAGAAGAGCAAAACTTTGAGACTCATGGCGTCTGCGTTGTTTTTCTATGACTCGTTTCTCAACGATTTTCCTTATTCATTACAACCGTTCGAAGATATTCCAACGAAAAGAAACAAGCTTCAATTTCTCGATCGAGCTCGAAGAAATATTTTTGACAAATTGGAAAGAAACAATAGAATTTATTTTTTTTATACAATTTTTCGCGCCATTATGCAGTAAATACCAAAGAAATCAAGTTAGTGAAACGCCTTTAGACTGCGTTTCAATTAGGTCAACGTGATTGTCTTCTCTCTCTCTCTCTCTCTCTCTCTCTCTCTTTCTCTTTCTCTGATGCTGTTTCCCGCTGATGCTGTTTCAATAACTCGCGATAGAAAACGCGTCTTCTCTATATACGTGGCGTTTTTTTCACGGCTCCATTAGGTCTACGAGAATGAGTAGAAACTTTTCTCTTGTGACTCGATGCGAGCAATATAACAGTGCAACAGTTACGATGGGAGACTTTGACGACAGCAAAATGTACGCTGTATTCGTCGCTGGTGTATGTATACGAGATATCGCGGACAAGCTCGCGGAAAGCAATAGAAAACGGGCCAAACTCGCGAGATACACACGCATGATCGTAAATCTCAGTCATTCATGATTTCACTTCACATATATGTATATATACAAAAATAATAGATATATTTCTAACATAAACATATGAAAAAAAATGTATCTGCTCGATTTTTTGCAGTTAAACAGACGTGAAAGTTTTGTAAAATTAAATAAAAAAAATTATTATAGAATTCACATTGTTTTTGCCATTTTTATCATTTCTGCCTTTAACAACTAGAGATCGTAAAATATTTAGCTAAACTGCCTTCATCGTATTTACACTTGAGAACGTCATGGCACCATTTTGTCAATAAAATATCCAAGCACGCAGCTCGACAGGAGCTTCCATAAAATAAGTTGCCAATTGTGTGTGCCGTACATTGTGTGCTCAATATATACACTTAATAACGGGTATTTGCGACTGTCAAGTACACGGTGTGTAACTCCAGAAAGCCCTCATTATATTTTCTATATACGCCAATTATAAAATTCAGGGGATATAATAATGGAATGCTCGGTTGCACATGGATTTTAACACTCTCTGTATCGACAGATCCATTGAAAGAGAACCGAGAGAAAAACAGAGAAAGAGAGAGAGAGAGGGAGACATATATCTAACGTTCAGTTATTATGTGTGAGATCATTAAATCTGACTTATTGAGAAAGACTCGCGTGGCTCGCACTCATTGAATTACATGAGCACATACATTTACCTACACGTGTATATCCATAAGGTAATTGTAGGCATTCCATTTTATTCATCTCAGGTGGAAATCTCCAGTCTCTTAACAATTTAGTTCAATATAAAATATTACTTATTGTTAGATTCCCAAATAAATCTGTCTTTCTAGCGAATTTATTTGAGAAAAAAAAAAGAGTACGAAACAAATAAAAAAAATAGAATACTTTTATTTCAAATTTAACATTTTTTGGAAATCAGCGGCAAGAAAAATCCTTAAAAAATGAATCTTTTTTAGTTCAACCTCGTAGTGAATTTCTTTTGAATTTAAAGTATTTTTCTAGTTGAAATACATAGGAGGCCGAATGGCTGATATATAATTTTGCATACATGAAGCATAAACGCGATAAGATCGCCACATGAAAAAGTACGTTTTGCTCGTTATTGACTCTCGCTTAAGACGAGAATAAAAAAATCGGAAAAAATTAGCCCGCATACTCGGAACGTATGAAATAGTATCAAAGCACGTTAGCTTGTTCTCGATTTTCTGGGAGTGTATGTCTCGTTCTTCGTCGTCGATCGTGAAAATGTTCTTATTCTCGCTGTCTATGCCCTCAAAGCGAGCAATCATTATCTACGCTTTTTTTTGTTACGTCACGACTAACGCCCGGTTGACGTTGATTAGAATTATCGGTATCCCTAAGGTATGCAACAATTTGCATGTTTTTGTGTATCTGTTCACTCGAGCTAAACTCAATGGCGCAATATTAATGCACATATTTCAATGGTTGACTTCGCATGACTCACTCGTCACCTGCTGCGCCGGAAAAACGGAGTAAAAAAAATGTAGGTCTGCTCCAACTGCCTGTAAGTCACACGTGTTAACCTGGAAAAGACACCGAGAAATTTTCACCTCGAAAAAAATAAGAAATTGTAAGACCAGCCTCGACATTCTTAAAACTCTTGACTTTTTGAACAAATTTGTGGTCATTTCTTCAACTGTTCCACGTGCTGCGAACATTTAAAAAAAAAGTTGATATATAGCTGTGAGTTCCATGGGCATTGTAAGTTTTATTCGACGTTTACTTTCCGCATGCAAAAGTCTCTCGGTATGTACCACTGTACTGCGGTGCATCTTCGAGTTTTTTTTCCATCTCTCGATGCATCTTCTGCACTTTGTCGGTCGGCTACGACGAGCCAAAGTACGAAAGAAACAAAAAAGAGAGAAATCCGCTTGGGTCTAAATCTCTCGTACGTACTTCGATCGTTTAGCATAAAACATTGTTGATTACGGTCGGGATGAGATCGCGTGCGCAAACGCCACCGTTCGTACATTTCTCGATTACGAAACATCACATTTCATGAATATAAGTATACACGAACCATCACTTATACATTTTTTCGGAACAACCTTTTCAAGACTGTTGCCAGAAAAGAAAAATAAATACATCGCGAGTATACAAAAATATTGATTGTTAAAAATTACTTGTAAAAGATTGAATCGAAATGAGCCATTCCATTTGATAGGGACAATGAGGAACTTGTCCATCATCTTATGTTGGAAAAATGTGTATTCCATATTCTTATTTTTGGTAGAGATCTTTATAAATGGTAAATTTGTAAATGTATACCAAAGAAGGAGTGAGGATTTCCGTTGAGATTTCTCGTGAAGCTAAAGAGAAGGAGAAGGAGGCAAAAAGAGATGCTGGAACCTCGCAGAGTGAGTACACATTCGCGCTGTCGGCAGAAGCATTGATAGACGCATAATGCAGGCCTAACGAACCCACAATATCCTATAATTATTCCGTTCCACCGCGGAATGTATATTTACTTCGCTCACTCTCGCATATATACCTATGTCTACATAACTATAAACTCGCTACTCGCACTGATGTACATCTATGCATAAACTTAATCGTATATTATACTACGTCAAGTGTATATATATATATATAGTAATATATTAGGCTGGTGCAAAAAAAGATTTTTTTTTGTGCAACCACTCTTTTACTTTCTGCATACAGATGAAATGAAAGTTCTGAAAAATCAACTCAATTGCTCCATTTTAAGAGATGGCTGTATTAATTTTTATCTTTCCCGTTTGAATAACATACAATCAATGATTTAATGCCAATTAAACCCCAATAATTCCAACAAAATACTATCAACTTTATGCCTGACAATTGGATTGGAACGAATAAGACATCTGCATCGAGAAAAAAAAATCCACACATTCCATGTTTTAAATTGTAGACAAATTATAATACATTAATTGCAACTTTTGTCCATGTGATTTAATTGTTCTTTCGATTTTATTAAAGCTTTCTGTAATACTATGTTGAATTACTATTCCTTCCTTTATACAATAATCAAATATCGTATTCATCGAAAAAAATTAGAGTCGAAATTAAGCAATCCGGCATAATTAAGCTAGCATTTTTATTATTCATCGTATGTAGATTTTTCACTTAGGGCTGGTGCCGTTGCACGTTACAATTAAACTGTCAAAAGTGATTTTCATTCGTTGAAATGATTTCAGTATCTTCGTACGTATGTAGATACGTTTGAGCCGATGAGAGAATCGTCACTAATAATCTACACCATGAAGAGACCGAATATCTTTGAAGGTTCCCAATCTTAAGGGGACCGTATGGTCTAGAGCACGAAAATTTCACCTATTTTCACGATTTTTTTTTTGCCATAAAAAATTTAAAAATCGATGTTTTAACTTTTCGGGTTTATTACTACCTTTATTAAGTATACAAAAAATTTTTTTTTTAATTTTAAAAACAGTGTTTATTATCATATAATTGGCATTAAAGACGACCCTTTCGAAAAATCCGACCCGGACGGTGAAGATCGATCCGAGACTTCTACTCATCTGAAACACAAAATTCAAGAAGATTCTTAATCAGAAAGAGTGCAGTTATGGTCGGGACTAGAACAAATCGAAAAAATTAAAAATTGACAAAATGGCGCGCTTTTGAAAAAAAATTCGTAAAATCGGGTTTTTTTTTCACTAGTTTTTTAGTATAAACAATAAGAAATTATTTAAATAAAATTATGATTGTAGTTCCGACGATAGCCATACATGTTGTGAACAACATATCCAAATTTCAAGTGATTCGGTTGAATAGTTTTTTTGTTTTCACCTGCGCAGTGCCGAAAAAAGTCGTTTCGAGATAAATGAGTTTAAAGTTTGAGGTACAGATATTTTCAAAAATTGAGCAAATTTTGAATACTTACAGTTAATCCGCGATTCCGGCACCATATAGGATTCCTTCGGAACGTTCATAATTCAAGATTTCCTCACTCCTTTCATTTCTTCGAGCTGTCCGAGCCTCTTTGGAGTTGTCCGTGCTCCTACGGTTGGCGCTCGATACTCGCAGCTCGTCTCGGTTTTGCGCTAGTTGCTCCGCTTGTGGCCCGATTGTTATGCCCATGGTCTCCATTATTTTCAATAGGGATGCAAATCCTTCATTGAATATGCAAGCGGAAATGTGAGTGGCAATATCAATGATTTTTTTTCCGGCAAACAGATGTTTCGGCGCAAGGTGCCACACGCAAGCATTGAAACTTTCGTTATTGTTCTGCGTATTACTGCCAATACACCTTTCCAATAAAGTCTCTGCTGTCAATTCTTCATAAATTGGTTTTAATATCTCTTGTGCTTCATCGCACAGAGCAGGTGGGTGCTCGTAGGTGTCTAAAGTACCTGCAGCCTCACTTTGACGCCACTTGCACCACGATTCGGAACCTGGAGGACAGTACGAGTGTTGCGGATTTTCATCTGTTGAAATTTTGTGATAATATGCTGCCCATATTTCACTTCTCATCCCTTCAGTCGAATCTGAATTACGTCTAATTGCTAGACCGTAATAAGTTGACAGCTCTTGCAATAATTTATTCGTCAATTGTTGACGCTTCGGTGTTTTATTTATCGATTTCCGCTGTGTCTTTTTTCCCTCTTCTTTTTCTGTCAATTTCTTTGTTGCTTTCTGTATTTGTGCATGTTTTTTTTTCGCATCAACAGCACGTTTGTACAAACGTTTTTCAACATGCAAAACACATTCTTTTTTGCAAACTAAAAAATCATCCCCGTAAGGCTTTGTGTCCAATAAGGCTTTGAACGTTTTCGTGTCGCCGTCTCCGATATAGTTCGCGTATTTTACGTTGTACAACTCTTCCGATCTCTTGAACATTTCCACGATGCCGTCTACCTCCATTTTGCCAGCACTTCCGGTATGATTTGCGTCACAGTGATCTTCATGCTCTCGATACCACGCTTCATATTCAATCGTATCCTCTTGGCCTTTCCATTGAGAGCAGGCTTGACATATACTGCATTTGACGACAACATCTAAAATTTTATTACTGTATTTCCCTATTAACGAGGCAATACCGAGAAGCGATGAGAATCCACGTTTCGCCCACGATCCATCACCAGACACAGAAAGTTCATCCGCGGGACGCCCAGCTTTTACATTCAACTCGACTTCTTCTTTCAATGCTCTTTGGAAAACGATTTTCGCGACGGCTTCAGCTGCAATTTTTATATTGTCCACGATGCCGTAATATGTACTCTTACAAATTCCTTGTCCAAGATCCATGAGACCGCAGAAATTTTTCAAGCCTTCAAATCCTACTCCAAGCATTCTCAGGGCGAGAACAAGTCGACGGTTGATTTCAAATGCCTTATCAATTAACGGCGAAGACAAAATAAAAGTTTCTTTACACTCACACTTCACAGAGAGTTTGAATCCTAGACCACGTTGTCCGTTTTTGCTAAAAGTGACCGCACCGTTACAATCTTTACACTTCAACAACTGTTGCAACGTTAAAAATATCATGCTGAATTCGATGATGCAATAATTGAAAGTAGGATTAACGTTTACTTCCAATTCCTCATTGCCTTTTAATTTTTTCGCAGACGTGCTCGTAAAATCAGTAGTATTTTCGATAGTGAATCGATTGCCCTTGAAATATCTTTTGCGACCTACAGAAGATGGTCGTCTAGAAGAGTCACGGCCTTGCTTTCTATCCATATTTTCTGATATTTTATTTCAAAATTTTCGATGTTGGTTCGTCAAAACGTAACGTTGTACTGATCAAGTCAGGGGAAAGCGAAATGACCGTTTCCCTCACAAATGTTCGACAATAGGTATATTTCGGGGAAGGGAAAAGTATATATAGGTATATAGTATGTACTATATACAGGTATATATTTTCGGAGAAGGATTGGGACAGCTGCTGCGCTCCGATTAGGTTACCGGTTAGCGCTAGACCCGTTAGGAGCGCGCGGACCGCTCTCTACCTGCGTTATGGGCTGTAGAAGCTGTAATATTGAGAATTTCCGCATGAAAATTTCACAGTATATTCTTGAGATACTATACTTTCGACATATCGAAAAAAAAAAAAATTGATTTTTTCAAATTTCTAGACCATACGGTCCCCTTAAATCACTCTTGAAGCCCATTTTGTTGTAATCCCGAAGCTACAAAAATGTTTTATCAAAAAATATGGTTTTTTCCGGGGAGAAACGGTGCTTGGCAGTTGTTTATCGCTGCGCAAATAAAGCCACAGTCTCTAGAGTAGATTATTCAACGAACTTAAAGTATAGCATGAAAAAGTGACTGGTGTACACGCGGCCAGTTGATCCAACGCTCTCGCTGCGAGGACAGAGAGAACGAGCGATTAGCCAATTATCCGTGGAATTAATTGCTACGTCGGGAATAGTTCGTCACGACGTGATGCGCAGCTGTGTGTACTCGACTCCGCGCTCGGTCTCATCCCCTCAAGACGTAGGCGATCGTTTCTACTTTAGCCTCTACAATATATACATTTTTTTCACATCTCGCGTTCTGAGAATTTTTGTCCTTCATATTTTTTTAAATAATTTGCCTCTCGATCTGTGAGATAAATCTTTGGTACCAAATACAACGAGATAAATCTTTTGTACCTAATACAATGAGTTACTTCACCAAATCTATTAAATATTAATTCAACAGTGGTTGATTGACGCGGTAATTAATTTTATTTGCCTGGTTCGACGAATACACATCTGTATTAAAATATCTCCCCACGCCTTTCATCGGATCCCGTAGAATGAGTCGAACAATGGCGCACTCAAGCGCTTGAAACATCTCAAGCGTGATACACACCGATTGATCGAGCACGTGTCATGCTCTATACGCTCCACCGAAAGACAGCTCTCAACGCGAGCGAGCATACACAACAACCTGTCCCGTTCACGGCTTACCGATCAATTCGAAATAGGTACTTCTCTCGATATCCGATCTTATTCTCCCTGTCCCCCGACAAATCGATCGAAACTACATTTTTTATATTTTTTAAAAGATATTACATGTGTGATCAGTTCTGAATCATCCTGTATATATTCGTATATACATAATATGTCCGCATAATAATGTAACCTGACGATCAACGATAGCAAGTGCGTGCGGTGCATCGTTGGCACGTGCACGCACATTTATTGCGATCGACTCCGACGCGTAATAATTTTCGAAGACCTCAAGTCTCTCTCTTACGCGCAGTGAGTCACGCTCTCCGCGTTTCACGAGAGACGCCTCGTCGGGAATACACAAAAGGGCCAATTGTTCGTAAATCGTCGTGGATAATGAAACTGTTTTCGGACGCCATTAAAGATCGACGTTCTTTTAGCTCCATATTTACGGCGTATTAAAAAACGTCATTATACAATCCGCTTTTTAAAATATTCACTGGTAGCGGGCGAAAAAAAAGTCTCGTAGTTTTTTTTCAAAATGCCGACGAAAGTCTTGGAAGACAGAAAAAATAATTCGTACGATCGCTACAGCTAAATTATAGACTCGTGGTAAATGTGGTCCAGAAGTTTGACGTTAGTAATTATTATTCACGAGATAAGGAGATAGGGGTTACCGAATATGGTTACATCCACGATGTTTCTGGACTTGCGGAGGGTGCTTGACGCACTCGTACACACGCACATCATGCGGAAAAAAGAAAAAACGACCGGACAGAAGGAGATGAAGATACGCGGTGCGATTTCCTGATTTTCGTGGCAATTTACCGCAATTTAAAACCCACGCGAGCTCGCCAAACGCAAAGTGCACGTAGGTAGAATAAAATCCACGGGGAATCTCTCTCGGGTGCGTGGCACTCGGGATTCTCAACTCTCTCGCTCTAGCCTCGACGTTTCCTCGATCTTCTACAAGCACGCATCCGCACACACTTACACGCGTCTCATGTTACTTTTGCGTATACAGACGTATATATTCATTCGTATGTATTAGAGGACTTTCGTTTGGCCGACAAACCGGAGAGTTTTGCCTTTGAAGACGATGATGACGACGCCGATGACGTGGGCGAATCTTCATCCATGCACATACGTCTCCTACGTTAAATAGCGAACGCCGATACGAGAGCCAAAGATTTTTTTTCCTCCCTTTTTTGTATAAATAGCCATTTTTACTTCTGCCATATTCGATGAGATCTGTCTCGATGAGCGGATATTTCACTGACGGAACGTTTCTACAGGACTGCATCCTTCTCTCAGGTTTTAATTGGATATATTTCGAATTAAGGGGCCAGTCCACTCTGGAGCCACGAAAAAAGGCTACACGGAGAGAATTTTATACGAAAAATTACTATGTCCGCAATGCGGCGTGGTACCATGTCGACCATTGTGAAGAAATTTACTATGTTTTTCTTTTCAAAACATAGTAAATTTTGCTCAAAAGCGACGACATGGTTCCACGACGCAATGTGAACATAGTAATTTTTCGCGTAAAATTCTCTCCGTGTATTTTCGCGATTTTTTTTTGAGGATTTTATAAAAGATATGAATATAAAAGTTGTTAGGCTTGATAAATAAAGTCTTGAAATACATTAAAAAAAATTTTAAATTCATTTTTATTCATTTTTAAATACAAAAACTATAGTTTAACGTAACGCCTCAAAAATAAATGGGCTAGGTAGCTCCATCACAACTCGGCAACGGCTTGTCTGAAACAAAAAAATCAAAGTCCATTAGATTCAGTATGACACCAGCTACAAAATGACCCTCGGATATAAAGATTTATCAAAAAATAAAAAAATAGCAGATGAAAAACGAAAAAAGTAAAAAAAACGCGTTTTTTCGCAAAAAAAAAGAGTAAAAATCAAAATATTAAAACCATCGAGGGTCATCTTGTTGCGAATCATGTTTACAATATGTGGTTCAAATTTCAAGAGAATCGGTTTATTAATTTTAGAGCTACGATGGAGCTAGATTTTGAAAACGTTGTTTCGAGAAAAACGCGTTTGAAGTTTATACGCTGAGGTAGACGAAATGAGGTCCTGACGTTCAGGTAAAAAAAAAAAATACTTAGAGAGCTCGGATTTTCATAAAATTTTGACACAATATTTCTGAATGGATGTACTTTCGAAAACAGTAAAAAAAATCGATTTTTTGAAATTTTCAAAGTGGACTGGCCCCTTAAATCTTTAGTTCCATATTTTTCGCCGTGAAATTACGCAACTTTGTTTTCAAATAATAAGACGTAAATTTCCCGTGACCAATGAGTATATAATATGTCTCGTAAACTGTATTTCATAATTCGCTCCGTGACCAAATGTAAAAACACTTTTTCTCATGTTGATTAATAATCGGGTGTAATAAAAAATGATGGGTGTTATTTTGATTGAAAATAATTGAACAGGGAAGCACGCTTGTTCCATTCATTGGACGCTCGCGTGTATTATACTCTTTCGAAGATCGCCAATGGGACTATAATAGTCTCCGAATGTTTTTTTCCCAGCTAGAATTCTCCTTCGTTGCTCGCGACCACGCGTTTCTCTTACGTACGTTATGTTGCTACATATAAAAGAGCGCGCGACCTGATTAAAGGAAAGCTCGATGGGTGAGGGCACCGCTGGAATTTAAGATGATTAATTTGACGCTATTTCAATTCGTTAACGAAGGTTAAGTTACGTATGAAGAATAGTCTCAAATGCTTTAAATGCATACAAACGTACATAAATCATTTGAAAATTCACCAGTCTTAAATATTGTACCAGAGCTTTCCAAGTCAGCTGACCTTTTAATAAATACATAAAAAAAAAACCTCTTCGATGTGGGAGCATTCAATTTTTTATCTCCTTTGATCAGCACAAATGACCTACTGATTGAATAATCGGAACATTCTACGCATACGTATCTACAAAATATGACAGCTCTTAAACTCCTCGTATTTTCTTCATATCAAAGCTTTTCAACTACCGTTTCTCGAGCATTGCGCGCAAAGCTCCTCAGTCCCATTCAATAAGAATTATACGATACTGACTCATGCTCGAAGGACGCTAATACGATCCAATAAATGTACAGTCAAATTTATTTCTTATCCACGCACATGTGAACTTTTAAATTTCATTTTTTTCCCCCATACTCCAATGTGTACCAATTTAATAATAACCCTCATATTATATACTATATACATAATCTGTGATTACGTTAATACGTATACTTGTATACATAGTGGATATATATATATATATATATATATATATATATATAAAATTGTGGACTCTCAAAGCTTCACGATTTATCGACGCTCGGAGCGTCGGCGCATTCATACAAACGATGCATTTCACTCGTACTGATTGCGATCGTATATGCACAAACCGAGCGATAATATAAAAATATTAATAGTGATTTAGTGGACGATCCCTGGAGGGAGGTACGTTTCGAATCAGGAGACGTTGGTGCGAATATCTTTTGCCAGCAAATACTCTTTAAGTGTGCGACCCTACGCTTGCGACATCAAAGAGAGAGAAAGAGAGAAAGAAAATTTGCTCCCGCGACGATGAAATCAAGTTCGAGGCTACTCGACCGGTGGATAATGGTAACACGAGTTGTGGCTCTTTACTTATATATATATTTACACATTTACATTTACTTTTATATACATATATATTTATACGAATGTATATATTGTGAACGAGTACCGAGAGGATACCGGGCGTACCAACGGTGCTCGCACAAGCTTCCTTAAAAGGTCTCGCGACTCTCTTTTAACTTGCGAGCACACTCATACACGCGCATATAGCGAGTCTCGGGAAAGCCGAGATTGCGGGGTTTTAATACCTCCTCACGACGGCGGCGGCGGCGGCGGTGAAATGTTCACTCTGCCGCGGATAAGCGCGACCGCATACGATCGTTTAATTTACCAGAAATAAAGTCACCCGCACGTTTAATACATGTCCCCATATAGATATATACCTAGAAGTGTACAATCCTCGTAATTGTGGTCAAGGTGCGGATCAACCCTCGTTACATGCACGGTATATCCGTTTTATAAATCGTACTGGCCGGCTCAGCGCAAGACCCTTTTTCAGGTTGTGCACTTTTCCAAAATAAATGAAAAAAAAGTTCCTTATCTTTTTTAGGTGTTTTTTAACCTCTAGATGAAATTGACGCTTGTGCAACGTGAAGACTGTAAACTTTGTAGGAATATTGTCGATAAAGTTTTTCGAACCTGAAACGATACATTTTATTTCTTTATTGCGGTTTTCCATCAGTTTCGAGTAATGTTAATTTAATTATTATCGACCAGAAAAGTTCCAATAATTATTTAATTTTATAAATTTTAGTTTCATCGTACTTCTTTAAACTCATTTTTCAAGTATTTAGCGAACCTCGTTGTCGTTATCATTTTATTTTTCACGAGGCATCGATTAAGGGATATCTTTTGGCGGTATGAGTGCGTGCAAAAAGCTGGAGAACACACCGAAGGCGACGATGGTCAATGTGTCTCGAGAGCTAAAAGTGATTTATCCTTATCGAGCTCTCTCAGCCGTATCTAATGAGAAGGCAGGACGATTTATTTCAGCTCGTTTCTTCCCATCTCTTCTCTCCAATCTGTTCGTATTTTGTTTTCTTATTTTTTTTTTTTTTTTATTGTAATCCATTTTTTCCTTTTATCTCACACTTGACGCATAATACACGATTGTACGCTATACCTACGCGAATACGTGTCCTCGATAGCAGACCTTTTTTCATATCAATTCGATATCTTGGCAACGATTAGGCTATAAATCATCGTCCCTTCATCTTTCCGGTATGCAATTAATTATTCAATATATTTTTTTCTAAATATGAGTGATTTATTGTAAAACCATCTTTCAAAGTGTTCTACAATAAACAAAAAATTAATAAATGTGAAATTCTTTCGGAACTGGGCCATTTTCTCTATTGCAATTATTTTCACAATTTTTGTGTTTATTTTTTTTTTTCTTTTCAATTTTTACCATGTATCGTGATACCATTCATCATTCGTTACTGTCAATTAATAATGGATAATTTATAGAAGTGAGAATTCTAAGAGTCACGAACGGTAGTTCGAGTGAACAGGATCGGAGTAGTTGTTTGAACGTGTAAACGATACATGAATTGTGGCAGCTCGCATTCGCCTTATAAACACAAATGGGCGGCACAGTTGGTCCAGCAGCAACAACATGCCTCTTTGCTTTTAACGAGTACTCGACTCTCGCGATTGTATTTACGCATTCGCGTACTCTTTGTACTATTATCGGCTAGTATATGTACAATGGAACATACTACATCTGTACATATACTGGACGGTGGTCCAATAGCATCGTTATAACCGTATCGAATCGATATCTCGAGGTGATTGAGCAACCAACAGCATAAAAGCAGTAGCATTCGTCGATCCCTATCTCGCCCTCTTTCCTCCCACTTTTCTATGCCTACATAACGTATATAAAATGTAATACCGGAAGCAAAGTTTGTAATCACGTCCTGGTCGTCAATCGTTCGGTCTGAGCAATTCAACGCCCATTTTCATATTCCGAGTTTAATAAACGAATAAATAAACAAACAATAAACCGTTTAAAAGTATATTCACCGATCGATAGAAAACTGCGAAAACGTACAAATGAAATTTTGCATCTCTGTCATTCGTATCAATTGTGAATCTCATTTCTCCAGAGTCCCTCGGGGCAATACGCCTTATGAAGTAATAATGCGTTAGAAGGCGATAAATAATAAATGTTTACATCCTTCATTCACCGTATTAAAGTTCCGCACAAAGTCAAGAAGCGCTCGTTTGAAAACTAACTCTCTTCAGGCTCCGGTATGTCTTCGATAATTTCGAGTCAGGCAGAGAAAAGGAGAGAGAGAGAGAGATGAAAAATCTCTTTTACAATGGAACAGTTCATGTCTTATGCAAATACGCATCACGTGTCTCTGTGGATCTCTTTTGCTGTGTTGTTGGTCGAACTTGTATATTGTGTGTGGATATACTACGACAATGCTCATCCGTGGTATATACTCGTGTACAATATAAACTGCATATATACGCGTGTGTGTATTCATAAAGTACGATATTCACATATATACGTCCATAGTCCAGTTTGTGTACAAAGTGTGGGTGGTAAGTGTCTGAACGATGTTTATATATATATATATATATATATATATATATATATAAATATATATACCTACACGGTGAAAGGACCTAATGGATTTCTGATGCGTTCTCTCAGTCTCCTCTCCCGTCACGCTTCGTATGCCCACGTAAATTCGTCTATATTATTATTACAAAGTGCATTGGCACTGTTTGCAGTTGCACACCAAACAGGATACACACACGCGTTATTGTTCATGTTTCAATATATGCCATTATGTTGGCATCGTTCTAGGCGGTATCCACGAGGACGACCACTTCGTCCTTGACTCATTGTAAGAACTCATGCCTCTAAAGAGAAATATCGTTGACGGTATTTAACGCGAATCCTATTCACCAATCAACTTTGATGTCATTTTGACTCGTTCGATATTCGAACTCGTTGCGTTTCCTCTTTCATAAAAAAATAAAATAAAAAAAATAAAATAAACATTTGAACCCGAGGATAAGCAATCGCACAGCAACATTTTGTCCGGAGACAAAACATACCCACAAACTTGTACGGAGAAAGAGAATCCTTGAGAGAATCTTCGGCTTCGTGGAAGCAAAAGGCTGTCTTGGCCACGTATTAGCGCGGCACTCGCAATGCAACGATTCGAGAGAAAAAACCGGACGGCAAGTTCTTCGACATCCGGCCATTCTCTTCGTCTCCTTGTTTCAATCAGACCTCGTGATAAATCGTCGACGATCGCGTTCCTCGCAAAGATCATTTGTTAGTATAATAATGTGGATACAATGCGGATAAAATGACAAGATTCAATTGTTTTGCTGATGACACAAAAATGATGGTGGTTGATGATCAGAGGCTCAAAAGAGAACCGGGAATAAGTTTATTCCGTTTTTATTCTATACCAGGTTCGATCAACAAATATCCATTCGTTTCTACGAAAAACCGATTGCGTCCGACTCGAAAAACACAAGAATTTTTTCTTACCTACGTCGCATCCGGTAGATAAATCTGTCGAGAAGCTTAAGGGCGAGATTTCTTACGAAGTTACGATTCGTCTAGGAGATCCCGGAGCTTCCGGTTTCTCAAAGGGTTTCCACTATAGTTTCTATCCCCATAGCTTCGTGGCGTGCCACACAAATATATACTGGATCCTTCCGTTGCATCGTCGATCTACTCTCGTGATGCATATATAGTCTCTATACGGCTGTTGAATTACCGGGCATACATAGCGGGCCCGTCACACGGGCCTGTTTTATTATGCAAATACACGCGGAGGCCCAAGCCACACGATGTATATGCCCAGCACGACTCTCCACACCATATGCGTTATATATATATATATAAACTGGCTGTGTGTGTGTGTGTGCGTGTAAATGTGGACAGTGGGGGCTATATTTACGTGTGCATGTGATCACAATAGAATTAGATATAGCGATACTCATTGCGTGGACTTCGCCTCCTGGTGAATGTACCTTCGTAGGTACCTTCGTTTCATCAATGGTGCACACGTATACACGGTGTCCCATGCCGCTCGCATAACGTACACCGGATTATTATCTTTCCTTCCGGCGATCGTACATGCACCATTTTGACAGAGACATTTACTTTTGTGGCTAAGAAATCGACTTGTCAAAACTTCTTTTAAGTCAGAAGACAATTCAGCTTTTCACTCCATTTTAAATAGCGAACTCTTAATTCTCGCATATAAACAAACTCAATGTTTCTGCATGGTAGAAACGTTCAAATAGCGAAAGCAAATTCTTTCGAACTCGCGGACCACTTTTAACGAAAAAGAAAGAAAGCTCGTTCGGTTTCACACAAATGAATGCGCATCACTCATTTTCCAGGAGAAAATTCCCTCGGGGTTCGCGCACATCACGTATCTCTCTTTGTTTCTTCCTTACGATCGAGCCCCAAGAGGTGGTCTCTTCACTCGTCTCGACTTCAACCAACCAGTGGTAAAGGGACGAGTTTTTTTCTCTGTCCAAGGATCTCGTTGAATCTCTCTCATCTCTCTGGATTTCATCGCTAGATCGCGCAATATATTCTTCTCGCCATTCGGTATATGGTGAGTGGCAAAAGTCGCATTGTGACAATGGCAGAGAGGGTGACGTACTTTTATTGTGTCGATGGCGCGTATTTCTCGCGGTTTATAATATACTGTAAAGTGTACAAAGCACCTTTGCGTAATGCCAGGCGTGGCTCGAACGCCACTCGCGTCGCCCAACCGCGACAGAAACAGAGAGCAAGAGGCATACGGACAGGATGTGACGACGTTTGAGGAAACCGAGCACGTACATTCGAAGGGAACATGTGCAACGCTCGAGTGCCGACCACGACGAGGCGCGGTGTCAGCAACCTCTTCAACATATAGGCAATCCTTTCGCGCTTGCTGCATTCTCGCCCGCGATCGAAAGTGATGCTTTTTTTCCTCTCCTCTATACCTCTTTTTTGATTCCTCCGTCTTTAAACAGACGGTATGTACGTAATTTACATATAACTAATTACAGAGGAGTGCCTTGCCCGAGTACTTTGTGCAACAAATTATATACTTACGTTGATTTCATTGGTAAAAAAAGTCATAAAAAGTTTAACTATCGAAATCTCCTGCATCGTGGAAAGTTATGTCATTGCCTGAGAAAGTATTTATCTTGTAGCGCAATCGTGATTAACGTAAAACGCTACGCATATGCGTAGCGAAGAAGCAGCGGCCGACATGAGGCGACAATTTTATTATTAGATTCATTATTAAGCCTGTCAAATTCGTTATTTGCAGAATTTGCACATTTTTAAGGATCCTCCAATTTTGTTTCAAAGTACGAAGAATTCATTCGAGAATGTCTTTAATTTCATTAATTTCTCAAACTTTTATTCATCCTCGCGATTCATCGATTCGAGGCTTAGCGAACTAAAGGCATCGGTGAACGTGATATTGTTGGCTCGATGACACGACCAAGATAAGTTTACGAAAGATTCATGGCCTCGATTAAAGCCTATCCACGACCCTCCTTTTTCGATCTTTCGTCTTCTCTGAGCAATTCTTCGTTGGCTTTTTATATCTCGTTCACAATGAATTCGAAGAGAGAGAGAGAGAGAGAGAGATATATATACTTGCTGACCGCATCGTATAGGATCACGGTGCAACGCGCACACCCGTCAATGGATCTTTCTCTTCTCCTGACTCCTGAATGGATTCGAGACGTCAGTTGAAATCAAAGAGACGAGAAAGACGGGCTCCTCTGCAGCGCGGATACGAGAGAAGGAGAAGAAGGAGAATTTCTTATACGAACCAGTTTCGATCGACGATTCGTCGATCGCCAAGTCGTTGTGTTAGGGTTGCGGCAAACATTTTCGGCAGAAAATCGACAGAAAATCAAACGTGTTTCTTTTTTTTAATAACGCGTAAAAATTATCAAGTGGTGATTAACTTGGGAAACCGAAAATTCCAATTAATAGAATTTTGTACCTTATTTTCTGAAGAAGAATCTTTATTTAATTATTTAATTATAGCCGCGATACTTTTCTTGGCATTAACCTCATTAGCGTTGGTAAAGCAAACGAGAAAGCGACTGACCCTGCCAAGAGGACACAAATGTACTTCCGGCAAAATTTGAAACGTTTCATTCTCACACGTTAAAAAATTTTCACGTCGTATACACTCGCGTAGGACAAAGACTAGAAAGCCATTGGAAGGGTAAAGCAGAGAGAACGAGAAAGAGAGAGAAAGACAGGCTACTCTGGTACAACGGTATAGTGTAGTACAAGTCACGGGTAAATCTTGCGGAAGGCCTCTTTTGCCGAGGAGAAGACATAACCCATGCAGCCGACCATAGGACAGAGAGAAATTAGCCTGGCGCGCGCGTACCGCACTTTCCGTACGTGGGAAGCTTTGCTTATAAGGATAACGGGAGACGAGCTCCATGGATCCGCGGCAATAGCAAGCAAACAATCCCAAACCAATTTCTCCATGAACAATTTGCGCTATTCGCCATGGTGTATAAAAAGACAAGAGATGTTAACCTTCTTGCATTATTGGCTCCGTGAATATCGTCGCAAAATACATGCAGCGATCGCGGTGGCCGTTGCCGAAATGTTTGGCATTGCTTGCCTATATGCCGCTCATAAACATACGCGGCTATTAGTAGTGATTTTTATCATTTTTCTGCTATTAAGGCAGAACGCTACCATACATAAAACAAGAGGGAAACTCCTTAAGGAGTTCCGATACAATTCTATTGTTTTCAAGCAAAGCGCCAACTTCACATAGCAATATTTCGTCGAAAACAAACGAAAAAAGCCTGTTCGTTCATTAATTTTGTTCGTTTATTAATTTTCTTTTGCACATTGCAAATAATCGGTACGGTGAAATTGCTGCGAATTTTGTGGGAGTTATCTGGACAGTTGATTCATGTACTTGTGTTAATTTTATCAAAAAGTGGCTTTTTCAACGGTAGTTTTTCAATGTTTTTTTGCGATTTTTTACCCTTTTCCATAAGATCCAATGCAAAAAACTAATTTAATTTTCACAGAAACGGTATGGTCGAACCCATTGAAATTTTTCGAGCAAATAGTTTAGTTAATTTCGAGCGTATCTACCAATTTACATCAAAATCCCTCTTTTTTTATATATGGTAGCGTTCTACCTTAAAAAAGACTACGAATACGAAGAAAAGTTTTTATAATTGTGCAGTGGTAAGCTATAGAAATACCACATTGAATTCGACATGTGAATTTTATAGAATCTCCACAGGAAATCCAGAATATCCTCATCGGGTTCGGAGACGTGCAATATGGTTGCTATGACGAGTTGGATATGAAGCACGGCAAGGCTTTACTCTTTAGCGATTCCCCTCGGGTTGAATGAAATTAAATATGTAATTTTTTCACATCCCGCATTTCCATTATCTCCAATATTATTCGTCTGACGTTTTTTTTAGTTGATAGCCATTGCACGACTCATTGGCATAGGTTATTTATATTGAGCAAGGCATCGGCCTGTGGCAATTTTCAGCCCCACAAAATAAAATAGCAGCAATTAATTTTTATTTCTAGTGAAAATTTAGGATTTAAGCCTTATATTATTGAGCTAATTAATTAATGAATAATATCGTCCAGGTATATCAGCAGCTATTCCAAACATGTTATAAATTCTCATTTGGCGGCGTCCCCATCAGATAATCACGGAGCCAATACTGATTATACAACGACTCTGCTCTTATTTAGCTGCTGCAAACAGTGCCCGGATTATTCAGATATCTACCGAGCCTTCTTCCTCCCTTTGGCGTCCTGCCAAACCACCGTTTTTTGCTATTTATTTCGTCTTGATTAAAAAATTGTTATCCGTGGAAATCGATTTTGGAAATAACAAATTCTTCATCCGTT
Organism: Rhimphoctona megacephalus; assembly: GCA_963989365.1. Classification (NCBI taxonomy): domain Eukaryota; kingdom Metazoa; phylum Arthropoda; class Insecta; order Hymenoptera; family Ichneumonidae; genus Rhimphoctona; species Rhimphoctona megacephalus. The sequence goes on along the minus strand of OZ022419.1, from coordinate 24,331,999 downwards.
TCCGAAATCATCCATTGGTTGAATCTTGTAGTGCAACGTGTTGGCAAATTAATTAGTATGCAACGCTCACAGCCTCCGAATCCTTTCTTTCTCTCTTTTTACTTTCACGATTTTTTCCACAGTCAATAATGGTAACCAAAGGAATAAAAGAAAGATTTTGAAATCAAAGGGTTTCCGTCAAAGAAATTTCTCGGTGTTCCTCACCATGCCAGTCACATTGGAAAACAGAGCGTTGCTTTTTCCAAAGACGTAGAAGAGAACCATGCATTCTGCTATTGGAGCCCTTCATCAATATTACACAACACGATGCGTGACTAGTCTTGAAAAAAAAAACATCATTTGTATTGACGCTCGAAGCATGGAAGGAGAAAAAAAAATTAGTAGAATAACACGTTCGTGACAGAATCATATTAAAAAAAAGAAATATTGTAGAAATGCCCTCGATGAGAGAAGGTCAAAGATGGAAGGAAATTCGTCGCACTCGCGGTGAAGGGTTTCGAACAAAGAAACAACTGCGAGAGACTCTTTTCCAGACATTGAGCATATGCTTAACACCGAAAACTTAAATATATCGTGATCTATGAAGAGTATTTCGTTCCGTATTACGAGACGCACATGCCAAACAGTCGAAATGAAACGTTCCACGTGATTAAAAAAAAAACGAGAGGAGAGTTGAAGCTTGTGTGTTACTGCTTCAGTCATACAGAGCATCATATCTCAAACATAAATTTCAACTGGTCGAGTCATCCCAAATGATAATGACGTCCAAAGAGAGAGAGAGAGAGTGAGAGAGAAGAGAGAAGAGAGACTCACTATGACTTAGATTCAGGCCTCAAGAATCATTACTAATTTTCTCAGAACTTGGCAGTCCAATCGTGAAATAAGAAACGAAGGAAAATATAAGCTACTGATGCAAGAGGTTTAGGCTTCTGAACAAAGCAGTATTCTCCCTTGAGATCATTCAGTTTTTCTCATCACCGCATGATATGCAATCATCTCTTTCTTCTCTCACTCACACTTGCGAAATCATTTAACACCACATCAGATGCTTGACAGTGTGACATCACTCTAAAATCATTCTTGAGAGTTGAGTAACTATAAGGATGTTGCGCCTTATGGAAATTTTGTGATACAGAAAGATGAGCGTATGTGGCAAACCCGTTCCCTGATTTTTAATCGACTTATGGTTTTTTGTTTTTTAAATATTCTTTCCTATGGAAATAAAATTTTCTTAAAAATGTTATATTTCGGCCAGACCCAAAATTTCAAACTGTTGGCTGATAAACTCATCGCTCTATTTTGTAAACGTTCAAAATGAACGCTTTTTTGATAAACCTTTCTGCATTATGCTAGTATCTTATTAAAAAATATTTTTTCCGCCTTAAGGCAATGTGAAAGACATTCAGTCGGTAAAAATCCCGCATCCAAGTTTTTTCATATATAATTATATTTCGAGCAAATAACGAGAATCATTCTGTTCGTTTTTGAACAGAGCGAGAGGTGTTTCTTCTCTTTTTTTCTAAATATCAAGTTCGCATTTCCCAGTTATTGCTGTTTTCGCGTTACCAAGTTTTCTTGGTAGAAAACTTGGTAACGCGAAAACAGCTATCTCTCTTGCACTCGTCGCGGCTCGGTCGGTATTTCACATAGCCTTAATTCTCCGAAAAAGGCGTTTTTAGTTTCTTATATTTTTTTTAATACTCACACGTTTATTCGATTCTGATCTCCTTTAAAAAATTAGAAACTCTTCAAAGTCATTATTGAAACAAAAACGAATGCCCCGTGGTTCATTTTGATATCTAAATTTCGATTGAATGGAAAGCGTTTTGAATTTAGAATGAAATAGGTCTCTCCCCTTTGTAATTAATTTAATGCCTTCAAGTTAACCTGAATCCAAAATGATTGCAATTCGCTAGTTCTTTGTTTTCAATTACTGCCAACGTTGACAGTATGATCTCTCCCATTTCACATTACACATTAGATAAGATAGTACATTAAACTGTCTCGTTTTGACCCAGATCTCGGGACGAATGGTTTGCAGCGAGTAATTCTCTTGTCCGAAATATGCGGGGGCGAAAAGCAACAATGAGGCAAAAGACCCGCTGAATACTCTTTGTGCTCTTTAGCAATTATCCCAAGAGATTCCCGTTTCTTCCGGAACGCGGAAATGGCAAGAGACATACGTGACGTTTATTATTCGCATTTAGTGTGTATAAGAGCGGCAGAGGCCGTTCTCTTACGCGGTCGCTTTTCGTTTATTCGCGTTTTGAGATCCGTCTACGGCGATGATGAGATACGTCCGTTGGCTCATTTCGTTCAGTTCACATGCAATTGCGGCAACGAGAGACCACTTGACTCCAGGCTCATTCGTTCACCCTCAGGGAAACACTGATCAACCTCACTCATTCTCATTCCGTATATTACGCGTTTGCCAACTTGTCGTTTGAGATTAGTACCAGCCTGCTTTCTCCCTTCAACGTTCTCACGCAAAACGAGCATATGAAAATACCGCTCTCTTACCGCTTCGGGAACGTACACGTTAAATTACTTACAAATTTAATGAATCATGGTCGCTAGTCGTGTTACTCTCTGTACAATTGAGTTACCTAAGTCGACAAGCCCACAATTTTTACTCAATTTTTTCACTTGAATTTCCAATAGAATAATATAATCTCAATCGATTGGGAACTCGGTTAGGCTTTCTGTTACAGACTCGAGGAACGCTGTAATTTTCATAGTAAACGATATGTCGCTCATCGATCGACCCTTCCTTCCCAGCCATCTCACATTTCATCAGTAAATTTAAACAAGGGGTCTTATAGATATTAATGTTATAGATATTAATAGAAGTAATACATCTTTCTGATGGCGAGACCAGACCCTCGTAAGCCTTGAATTCTCAGACATGATGGATATGTGTACGTATACGGGACATTCCATACCAAAGTTATCCGAATAGGCCTCTCAAAATTTTTCTTTCTTTTTTTATTTTCATCTGTCATACGCAATAAAACATCCCGAATGGATTTTGGGATGTTTTATTGCGTGCGTCAAATTAAAAACCCAATTTTTTCCATTATTAGATAGTTATATACAAAATAAGAATAAAAAGTTTTTGTTCTTTTGAGTTAGGCCTGGCTAAATCAAAAATATATACAAAAGAATACCCGAATGTTTTGAACGAAATTGTTGTCCCGACTGTATCCGTAACAGGCTGCTCACGCGCATACAATGCCAAACTACTCGTGGCAACGTTCAGCTCATTGCTAGTCATGTCTTTGAAATTGAAGACACCTGAAAATTATTTTATGATAAGTAGGCGGGAAAAAAATTGAAAAAATTTTATTGTTTTAACAGCATAGAATGATGTTTAGGTAAAAAAGGGAAAATATCAATATTACGGCATAACGGACTCTCCCCCAAAGTTTCAAACTCCATTTTTTTACGAACGAAAGCAAGGTAAAGTTTCGGCAATAATCATGGAACGTTACAAAAAATAGTATAGCAACAAAGTTTAAAGAAAATCTACACTGAGAAAAGAAAATTGTTGAATCAACAAAATTTTTGTTGATTCAACAAATAGTGGCGAAAAAAATGAAATTCGTTAACTCAACAAAAATTTGGTCAATTCAACTAATTAATTTGCTGGCTCAAATAAATATTGCTCGCTACGATGAAAATATTGTTGAATCAATGAAAATTGTTGTTCCATTAACAAATTTCCTTTTGTTCGCCACAATTTGTTGATTCAACAAAAATTTTGTTGAAACAAATTTCTTTTCTCAGTGTATCGAAAAGGGTTTGTATTTTCCTTAATAAATTGTGCTGCCAAACTTTACTTGAAATCGTTTTTTCGTAATTTCCATCAAAATTTTATTACTTTTTATCATAAAATAGTACATAACAAAATGAACGTGGAATATTTTTTCCTGTTATTTAAAAATGACCTAAAAAATGAATGTAAAATTGATTTGATTGATGAGAATTGGCATCACGTGTATTTGGCATGGAATAACCAATAGACGCGCTCTACTATGCGATATATCTACTAATATAGGGTACCGAAATATTTTATCGGATTAAATGCGCGCTCCAGGGATTTCTGGCAAGAGCTAATCGACGCTGTGGATCCCGCGTGTGCGTCATACCTATATCCCGTTCGGTCGACCAGCCGAATTACAACCGACAGCTCGACCTTATGTATAAGACTTTGTATACTTCTATACACAAGCGCACACGTATGTATCGAATATACATAGTTGCCTTTCGAAGCCTTTTCGAGAACGTGAACGATTTATAATTTATATGAGCAAGTTGACTTAGCCCCAAAAGTACCCCTCCAAGAAATGAAAATAAAGCTCGACAAATTGCGCTCGACTAGTCTCGATCCTTCCTTTTTAAATCCCACCTTTTATCTCGTGAAGATTCCTGCACTGTCATATATTTTTTTTTATTCTTTCTTTCACATTCAACAAAAAGTTGAAAAATGTACCCGCTTTTTTTCATTTAAGTTACTTTTTATTGTAATTCCACGATCAATTTTGGTCACGAAATGCCGCAGAAAGAAATTACGTTTGCTCATTTAAAAAAAGTGTCGTTTACAAAATTGCATGGATTGTAGATTGAACGTTGCTAATAATAATCAATTCCAATCAACTCTTCCAACCGTTTTGAAACCCGTCGAGAGACAAATCTTTGTTCTTTTTCGTTGTATCTTTTTTTCCACTCAATCCTTTTTATTTTCCCTTGAGAAATTCAGGTTTTGCGCATGTAGCACGCGTACAGTGGCTGGGTGGTCCACTCGGTGCTTCTGGTCGAGAGGAGGCCCCGCGCATTGAGACGTCAACGAAACGTTGATTCAGCTATATACTTGTCAACCAGCGAGCCCATGTAAACGATGGATAATATATACTCATACATGTTCGTATTCATATATATATATATATATATATATATATATATATATATATATATATATACATATTACTGATTTCATAATGATTAAAAGATATCCCGCACAAGAGTTTTTATATTCGTGTCTGACGCTAACGTACGACGGTATAAAATACACCAACTGTCATGCCAAATATTGCGAAATTGGTAGATTAATGTTTGATAAATATTACCAAGAGAAAATACGTTTCGATACTCTCGATAACTGAAGAATAAAAACTGCTAATACTTTATTTACTGATAATTGGGCTATTATTGTCAACGATATAAGTTTTAGCTTAGCCCGAAATGTATATATATATATACAGATATATATAGATATATATCGATATAAGGATTTATGGTGAATGATAAATTGATGGTCATGGTTGTCGGTATAAAGGAGGAAAAAGGGTACAGTTGTGGTCGCGTATAGAGCCGCGAGATCCCCAACAATCGTTTCTACTCTACAAGCTCGATCTATTTAGCATACATGTAGATCGTTGCAGGAAGCTTCTGGCTTAACATATATTCGATCGAATCTGTTGGTGCATCGATCTTTCTCGGCAGAGCATTTGCAACGGGAGAAATCCTATTCTATTCCTCGGGGCTCACTGCCATAACAACACAAACACTCGTATTTATCTGTACATATATTTGCTCACATACGGGCACATACGAAATATACATATGCACGTCAAAATGAAACTACCTACCACAGCAATGAGCCTTCTTCGCTCAGCAATCGACGAGAAGGAAGGATATAAATAATATTTTTCTATACGGAATATATATCCTGTAAATCGATCGACCACACGCAGTTTTCTTCTCCTTCTGGTCTACTCTCCATTCGGTACGTATAAATAAAGCCGCGCTCTGACACAGCGTGAACTGGATCAACAGAGTTTCCTACAGCACGAGTACAATCAAACGATGTAAAACTTGAGATTTTTTTCCTTACGCCAATCGCAACGTTATGTTCATATGATATGTGGCTAAGCTCAAACGACGGCAGTTTATTGGAGAAAAAAAATTCTGAACAATTCCAATACATAAGGAAATAAAATATTCTAGTGAGGATTTTGTTTTATTGTACTTTGTTTTCGCAACGAAAAGAAGAAATTTCATTGTCCTCGATGTTTACCCAACTTGAAAAAAAATATTCATGAGAATAATGAGATGCGTTTATAAAATTGCCACTCTCGTTATTTTACCGTGTGAATAACAGGATAGAGTTTCATTCGAATCTCGAACAGAGCGTTACAGCCCATTGTAAATGTATATCAAGAACAATACTCGTGATCAAAAGATAATATTCTCACGCCAGATGTAGAAAGTATTACACTCATAAAAGCCCAATTGCACAAAAAAAGAAGAAACGAACCGACTACGCAGGATAAATTTTTTTTTTCATTAAAAAAAGAAAAAAGAAAACAAATAATATCTTTTCCATGAAACACGTTTTTCACACGCCACTCGAGTGGTTTTTTTTCCAGTCGATTATTGTACATGTACTGAGCAATAAACTTTCACGGTAATAACGAGCATCAAATGACGCATCGCGAAATGCTCGCGGAAGCTTCTCGACGTTACTCTGCGAAAATGCCATAATTGCGGTCTAGAACCCGCGCGACTTTCAATTGAACGAATTGTTTTTAACAGTTTTTTGTGTCATAAGCGATAAAAACGCGTAGATAAAAACATATTCGTATGCCACAGATGCTTGACGACCTTAACGAGCTTAATGCTTTTGTCGTTCCGCGGTAGAAACAAACATATTACTTGATGTACAACATTCCTAGACTATTGTAGTCCAAATTTGTTTATTATTTTGTCCTTGTACGTCGTCTAAAGTTTTATGGACTTTCAAATAAGGTTGGATGGCCATTTACACAACTCGAAAGACTCCCATACCGATTGGTAAGCATAACCAACGAACTCACTCCGCAAGTAATAGTCCCAGAAATAGAGATGGCGTCAGCGATTCGTTCTCCATTTTATGCATGTTTTTCTAAGCAGCATGCACTAATATGGAATCGCACGATCACATATATTCATACAATGTGACATAGCAAGTCGCAAAACTTGTGGAACAATGCCGGATTCATAGAGCATTCGAAATGCTTGAATTCAAATTTCGTATGCCATAGCAATACCCATATACTCGTCAGGAATTCAAATTGGATAGGTTCTCGGTGGAATCGCAGGATAAAATGATTGACTTCTTGGATCTCGGCCGGCCTTTTATATCCCTCGCGCGTCGTCTCTGGATCTGCGTTTCTGGGGGCTATCCAGTCTTGTCCAGTTTTAACTGGAATATATATAACAAATTGTACTAGTATGCATGAACTACCCACTTTTACGCGTGTATTTTATCGTCGTGTGCAAGTTGCATTAGTACGTCATGCTGCCGTCAAATGGCACTATCGGTTTAGGTCCTGACCACTAACGACGATCGATAAGTGAGAATTCCAGGTGCCTGACGAACGTGTAACTTTACCGGTATTTTCTACAATTGTAGACGAATCACCTCCACTGAGTTAGCCCGCCCGCCCCCCCCCCCCCCCCTCATATTGATTATAATCAATATGGGGGGGGGGGGCAAATCACCTCAGTGGAGGTGATTTGTCTACAACTGTAGAAAATATTTTGACTTTTTTTTACAAATCGCTCGGTGTTCGTTTAATGGTGTACGGTATCACGTCAACATCGTTCAGTGGTTTATCGTTTTTCCAAAAAATAAATATCAAAAATAATCCCCGCAGCTAGCCCCCCTCACAATGACTATATTATTATTTTTTTTTTTTTTTTTACGAATCGCTCGGGGGATCGTTCAGTGGTGTATGGTATCGTATTCAGATCTTTCAGTGGTATATCATTTTTTCGAAAAATAAATTTAAAAAATTGCCCACGCACGGTAACCTCTGAACATCATCGATCCAAGAAATCGAATCGAATTTTGTATTTAAGAAACAATTATCGTTTCTAGCATATCAGTACTGTAAAAAAAGTTGAGATAAGTTTATTTACTACCCCGAAATAGTTGTTCCAGTAAAAAAATCCTTTCTCCAAACTGAACCTGCATAAAAAGTTATACCTTGCAAAAATTCTCTCATTCACATAAAATCTCTCAAAAAATTATAGGAGAACCCCATAAAAATTTTCTCAACAAATTAGAAACTCCCAAAAAGTTATAAGAGAGCCACACAAAAATTTACCAATCAAATCATAATCTCACAAAAAGTGCCAACTGAAACCTGATCAAAAATTAAGTCTAAACTTCACAAAATGTCATTAACCCTTCCTTGAGACACTTACATTTAGCCACTGCATTGACAACAACGCCAAACGCAGACTTATCGATATTTCACTACGGGGCCGTGCGAGCGTGCTGATGAAGGTTAAGGAGCCTCGGTCACGTTGGGCCGGGTTCCGTGGGCGCATGAGCAGGGCCCCCCTTTTTTGTCAAAATTCACATATATTTGTGATAATACAATTGATAATAAATGTATTATCGGTAATTTAATATAAAAATTAGCAGTCGCGTATCGATAAATCAATACCATAAAAATGGTATAGCTTCACACCGTCGCGAAACCTCCCGGTACTTCGAGTATTTCGACACTTTAACACTTAATATCTTTTTAGATAAGTCGATAACCCTAAACTTTTTAAATATATTCTGAATCCTCATGACCGAAAGAACGTTACTCTAGTTTTTGTTTAACATCTGTTGCGTGAGTGTTAAAATATTACTTGAGACACGCGTTTTGAGGGTAACTCTTCCATAAAGCCCGTATTAAAAATCCTAACTTTAACCATTCTTATCTTTCTTATGTAGTCGATGACCTTGTCTGAAATTGTGCACACGTAAATATAGGTACTTTATCCGTAATATACTAAAAAATTATTTTTTTTGTTGCGAAGGCGTTCATGACCGAGGCTCCTTAAAATTAACGGTCAATGGCATTGGCAGTCCTCGAAAAAATTCTCTGGGGTAAGAATATTTGATGCCGAAAAATTCGTCTGGGTCAAAATGGCCCGGTGTGTCAAGGACACAAATAAAACCTATGAAAGCATTAATAGCTAAATACATTAAAACCTAATATTAACCTCTAATAAAAAATCTTTCAATTAATTAAAATACAGTTGTCTATAGTACATAGTTATGCTACATAACAAGAATAAAAACAAAAAATAAGTATGTACAAAAATTACGATAGAATAAAAATTTCAAACGCAAAAATTAGATTGAAAAAAAAATTCGGTTAAAGTACTTGGCGAGTTTGTAACCATGTCATACGTGAATTGTCATACAGAAAATTTTTATGGGGTTCTCCTATAATTTTTTGAGATATTTGATGTGAATGAGAGAATTTTTGCAAGGTAACTCTTTGTAGGGATTCCGGTTTGAGAAGGAATTTTTTTACTGGAACAACTATTTCGGGGAAGTAAATGTACCTGTCTCAACTTTTTTTACAGTATTGATATACTAGAAACGATAATTGATTCTTAAATACAACATTCGATTCGATTTGTTGGATCGATGATGTTCAGAGCTTACCGCGCGCTCGTGGTCAATTTTTGAAATTTATTTTCCGAACAAATAATACACCACTGAAAGATCTAAATGCGATACCATACATCACTGAACGAACGCCGAGCGATTCGTAAAAAAAATAATGTAGTCAATGTGAGTGCGGCTAACTGCGGGGATTATTTTTGATATTTATTTTTTTGAAAAAATGATAAACCACTGAATGATGTTAACGTGATACCGTACACCACTGAACGAGCACCAAGCGATTTGTGAAAAAAAGTCAATATAATCAGTATGGGGACGCTAACTCACAAGTGAAGGTAGACAGATCCGCTGAAAGGAAGATGAAATTTTAAAGAAAAATAAATAAATAGAAACACCATTCTCTTATTATTAGTACTACGATTTTTTATTATGATTCAATAACAATACTTTCGTCTCCTTTTATCACTACACTCGACGTAGAAAAAAAGAGACAAACTTAATTCTTCGTAACGATTGCAACTTTTCGACATTCGTTCTATAACTTACGCCCACGAAGCACTTTTTTCTTTGTTAATTATTTACAATGGCAAATATCGCTAGGACAATACAAAGTAATTTTCTTTTTTTTTTATATCAATTACAGATTATTTTTGTTTTCGTTTTCAAGTTTTTCTTCCAGTAAACGACTTCTTATTGATGTAATAAATGTAGTAATAATGTAGTTATTGTTAAATCAAGACGCTGCCGCGTCTCTAGACAATGTATATTTGTAGTTATTATTACAGTGACATGCGATCTTTTTGAAATTTTGGTTTCATGAGCCGCGCAATATTTTCATGGATGAACTTTCGAATTCTTCCTCCAAGATTGTTAGCTTGAGTCGATAAAAATGAGTCACGGTTAAATAACGACCGTTTATGCGCTAGAAACTCTGTACCGACAGATGATATGTCATTTTTGATATCAATATACGCTTGTAACACTACTAAACTTGGTAAATATATATGGAGTTTTGAATAAAAGATAAAGGTTAAGAGCTAAATGTTCCTCTAATCTCCGCAAGCTTCTCTAATTTTTATCGCTACGAAAGGGGAGTCTGGTGGCTGCGGGAAAGTTAAACCATCAGTTGATATTTCTGATCTGGCAGTTCGTAAGTTTCCGTCGAGTCGGCAGGGCCTGAAGCGGTCATTGCATTGACCGATGCGGGGTGCAAATGACGATGAGCGAGATGCGACATTGAGGATGTTAGCGTCATGTTATAATGGTACTGAGAACGGTGATGATGATGATAATTGCTCTGGGAGTTATGATGCATGTTGCCAATTTGCGTTTGATAATAATCACCGGAAGCGTACGGATTCTGATAAGCGTTGTAAGCCGTTTGACTTACGGGATAACATTGGCTCGTGTTTATCGAGCTGGGTGAGCCGGAACTCCATGAAAAACCGTAATCGCCATGATGCATTTTGTTCACTGGGGTCAAATAGGGTGAAGGTGTCAATGGTGGTGATGGAGTTGCCAGAGGCCTATTCGTTGCGTTTCCGGTTGGCGTAATATCCGGTCTCGGATAAGTCGCGTTGCTTGACATCAGCGGAGAAGTCGGTCCTGATATTTCCATGGTACTCGATGGCGACATTGGCGAAGAATTTGTGTTGTTGTTGTTGTTGTTGCATGCTTGCGATGATTGAAGTTTGCTCACAACGTTAGCCTGGAAATGACCAGCCTTTGCTGATCCTTTGCTCGTCGCCGTTTGCGCCTGCAATTGTTGTCTGCACTTTGCACGTCTATTCTTGAACCACACCTGATTTTCAACAGAAGTAACAATATTATAAACATCCAATGTATAAACAACCAATGTACTACTTCGGAGAGTTCTAATTATTTTTTAATTTATTTTTTTATTATTAATTAGGATTCAATTTCTTCTGGTTACCTGCACTCGAGATTCCGGTAGACTAATCTTCACGGCGACTTCTTCTCGCATAAAAATGTCCGGGTACCTCGTCTTTAAGAAAAGTTCTTCAAGAACATCCAATTGGGCTCTCGTGAATGTCGTTCTTTCTCTTCGTTGCTTACGTTGATTCATGCCTATATGAACAAACGACAAAGTAATTAAAATTTATTTTTCGAAAGGAAGATTGAAAGAATTTTTAATTTGCTGTAACAGCTGAAAAAAAAGCCGTGAAATGATAATTTATTTATACTTTGAGGGACTTCGTCTTACCTTGTGGAAAGCTCGCGAGTGCATGATCAAACGAATGCGAATGAGGATGTCCGTGAGTCGCGAGAGCGAAAGGTGATGATAGTCCGGGATGCTGATCGGCATGTGGATGTGTTCCAACAACCCCCATAGGTGGATAACCATAATGATGGTATTGCGAACTGGTAGCCGCACTGCACGTAGCGCCCGCTGCTTCGAGATACCCCGCCATATTATCCTCAATTTTACCAGCCACTTGACCAGCTACTTCATCAACTATCAAACTTTTCTTTCATAAAATCACCACTAACGTTGCTCGGCGAACCCTTATCGCTTATCTTCCTTATGTAGACGTAATAATTCTTTTTATTCCTCCACCTGTGAACAATTCCACAATGTCGGGCCAAATGAGTCAAACGTGTCAGATTATTTTTAATCGCGATCGAAAATCGAAAATTGTGACTTTTTACACCCAAGATAAATTTTCTAAACAAATTTTTTAAATTATATTTTTATGGGTTCTTAAAATTTTCCAAAAATTAAATAAAACATTTATACTCACGAATTTTATTGAGGAACTTTCGCAATGTCGAAGATGATTTGTCGTACACTTTTGTAGCTCTGTTGCAGCGTTGTTTACCCTCCGCCCGTTCTGACTGTTTCCTTTTTTTTTTTTTTTAATATTTCACGATAATTTATTAAAGTCCCGAAACAAGTGCGAGGAACACGTTGCAAAATGTTCAGACGTACACTAAAACGTTCATATATTCTTTATATACGAAACTTTAGTGCACCCACTATGTTTCGAAAACTTTGACAAGCTCGAATAATTTTGCTGATTTGACGAAGCAAAGATCACAAGGAGAAGTGACACGACACTCGTACCTCTCGATCGACTTGGTCAAACTGTGATCAACGACTCAATGTTGGACACCTAAATACGTTTTCAGTGCCCTATTGTGGACGTAAGAGAGAAAGAGATGGAAAGACAATTAAGGGTAGTTTCTCGAAAAACGGGGATGGGACTCCCCAATCCAGCATCGTAGGCCCATTGCGCTTTGGTGGGAGAAGGTCCTTCCGCAAACGGTACACTTGTTTCTTTTGCTCGACTATCTATTATTCATATAATCGTTAATACTTCATATAATTAATAAATATTCACCGAATCGTTAATAATTATTATTTTTTTTTCTTTTACTGTTATCCATTTTTTATAAATTGTTGCATTTCAATTAAGTTAACGTTTAATCATTGTGCAGAAATTTCACAGACCAAGCAGAATCACAGAATTTTGTTTTTAACCTCAACGAAATAAAAACGATTTAATGTCGTTCTATATAAAGATAAAATAATTTCATAGCAATAAATGTGTCTACATAAATGTGTGTACATTTTTGAAAAATAGTAAAATTCGTTTCGCTCATTATAATCGATAATCGATCTGCCCTCCTCCTCGTTCTAATCCCATCCTATATATACATATTTATATTGGTAAACATATACATATATATATATATACTGTAGCTTTTTCAGAACGTTTTCATGGCAATAAAACATTTCAATAATATACCGCCGAAGTGTGAGCGGGGCAAGAAGAAATGACACCGTACAACCGCAATATTATAAACCAGCCTCGTCCGAACGGACCATTCAAATGATCGTGCTGTCTCTCTCCCACGCTTTTCACTGCTCTTTCTTTGTTCGTAGTTGGAGTAATTCCCCGGGTGGTCATAGAGCAAGGTGTCATGAGAGTAGGGAAGGAGGTACAAAACGTACCGCCTAGAACAACCCTTCTGGGCTACGTTCGATTTATAAACTTTTTCGTGGACATTCTATTTTTTTTTTTTTTTATAAAAAAAAAGAAAATTTTAAGACGCAAAATTTCAAATACGACGACTTTTACGGTTAACCCTGCTCTATGGATGATAAAAAGTAAAAAATTTTCCAGGACTCATTAACGCATAGTATATTTTAATGAATTTGCCAAATGCACCTTGTACGATAATACTACCAAAGCAAATAAGACCAAAAGGGCACGGTCGCCCGTCAAAATCGTCGAACGCTTTTCATCTATTGTCACCGGGAAAAGAGACAGGTTTCTAAGACTTAAGGGCCTCTCTGTCTTCTCGTGCCCTCTTCAAAATACTATCTCAGACCCGTCGAGTGTCAAACTATTGACCAATTGGTAGTTCATTCTCTCATTTTTTATCATTATTGGATGTTTTCAATTTTCAGCTCGATCGAATTCAATGTTAAACAATATTTCTTTGCCGATAATTTATCGAGGATTGGAAAAGATGGATAAATCTCACGTAGACCGAACAAAAGATGGAATCCTTGAATAGTCAATACTTTTGCCGACCTTGATGAGTTTTAAAGAGTGTTTCGTTTATTGATGTAGTAGTTTTAGTCTGATTATTGGTTGAAACACTTTTTCTCTCTCACTCGCATTGCATCCAAGAGAAAGGCCTTTCAGGGGTGTATGGCCACGGAAGCAGGCCACTAAACCGAGCCAGACAAGGATTGGGAAATCCCTGAACACTCGTGTCGCCGGTATTCTCTACCCTCTTCATCTTTTCTTTCTCCCTCTTTCCCTCTCATTTTCACTACTTCTGTTTCTCGCTGTGGCGTGTGTACAAAAGTCTTCGTGGGCCTGTAGTCTATAGTGATGCGACATTCTCATTGTCGATTCCGACGCCCTTCTGGGTATTAACTAAGCATCGGTAAACATCGTTACGAAGGTGTCGTGGAACATGTGACAGGTAGGGATGTCGCATAAGACCAAAAGTCTTCTAATTTCCCTATCACTTTTTCTTCGCGGTCCTTAAATTCATCTGTAAATCGATTATTACGATCGTTACACACAAAATTATTTATTTCGCGCATATAAAATATTAAAATAAAAAATAAAACAATCCTGAAAATTAATGGCTATTCATGGTTTTCTACGAAGAGCCCTTTTAAAATTTTGGACCAGTTTTTATAAACTGGTGTTGAAAAATACATCGTTCAGCGATTGGTGAATGGAAAAATTCGGTAAAATGTTAATATGCGTCTGTAGGAAAACAAAAAAATTAAAAAAGTTCATAGTTTCAACTCTTTGATAAACTCATAGACAGCCGTGTCGATGACCTGGCTCACGGAGGACTTAAATTTAATAGTTGCGCAAACTGCATACGCCCTTTTTCTTATAAGCTCGGATACGATGGTACTAAACTACAATAGGCCTAGGACCGTGTTTATGACATTTACCCCACTCTAGCCTCTGCACAAAACCGTTCCGGAAGTATTTCTATGACCATGTTGTTAAAATCTTTCTCACTCTGTCTCTGTCCCTTCATTTTTTTTCTTCACCTCGATTATCACACAGCACTATGTACTGTTTATTTACAGCAGTATATTCTCCCATTTCTCTTTTTTATAACCGTGGCAAAAACCCTTGGAGGGTCATAAAAAATTTCTTTTCAAGCACCTGCATGCATGCAGACCTAGTCTGAACAGGATGAATCGATGAAACACGCAAAAAACAAAGAGACGCGGCAAAATTTCCCGCTATTAAAAGAGACGACAAGGGCCCTTTCTTTTTGGACACTTTCCACACAAGTTTTTTCGAAATAAAAGATTTGCTTATTACTGTTTACCCCTAAGAGAACATTGGGTGTCGATATTGTTTATTGCTCACGGCGCCAAAGTGATTATCGCGCTTCGTCTCTACAAAAAAAGGGCCCAAGATACACAAAAAAATGAGGCTCGTCGTGGAAACTTTATTTTATAAACCATCCGACCAGATTTTATTTTAATAAGAGAAAATCTAAGCTGAGCCAATTAAAAATTTATTTTTCAAACATCTCCAAAATTTCTAGACTATTTTGCAATATGCTTAAATCCTAGAAAACTAATATTATGTAAGTATAATCCCCGTTTTGCACCAATATAATCAGCTCGTTAGCAGAACTCCAAAAACGGTTTTGCTACCGTCCACATGTCTCTATTATCCAATTTAAAAAGAGCTAAGCATAATTATGTTTCGCTTGGATGATCCAACGTCTGAGCTTCTTTTCCAATGAAAAAATACCTTATGATAGGATAAAGATAAAGATTACAAAGTGATCAAGTGCGAGTTGAACCTTGTACAAGTTAGATTCTGCAGTTTATCTTCC
This sequence comes from Rhimphoctona megacephalus, assembly GCA_963989365.1. Taxonomy (NCBI): domain Eukaryota; kingdom Metazoa; phylum Arthropoda; class Insecta; order Hymenoptera; family Ichneumonidae; genus Rhimphoctona; species Rhimphoctona megacephalus. Next base: position 24,316,182 of record OZ022419.1, on the reverse strand, counting down.
AGGTTAGGGTAAATGTCAAAAATGAACGTTTTTACATCAAGAATTAAAAAGTTGTTTTTGTTACGTTAGTTCCGAAATAATTTTTATTCGCCAATCATAATAATTTTAGTTCGACGCAATAATAAGGTTGACCAATGTGATTTTTCTTTTTTTTTTTTAGATTTGTTAATCAAGTATTCAACAAGGGATAAACAGACAAAAGATCAGAGGCGGTGAGAAATTTCTTGAAGTTTGAAAAACAAATTTACAAAAAGATCTCTGTGAATATGATTTTGTATCCCTTTTCGATGCAAAGAATTTTTTTTTTTTTTCATTCCGCCAAAAACTTAATGTAGTACATGATGTCACAAAATATTTTTTTGTCTTCCGTGTGACGTATATTTTTGGTTTCGTTAGGTTATCAGGCGCACCAAAGTTATTTACACATTTGCAATAATGGTAAGAACTACACGACAGATGAACGGACGAAAGAACAACACGACGAAATTTTAATTGTTCCTATCCGTCTGTACGGATCCCTAAAAGAATGACGATAAGGATACACGATTTATTTATTTTTATTTCACAAATTTTATTTTTGGATCATTACATTCTCATTGTTTTTCATCTAATATAATCATTCGAATTACTATTACACAATCGTTTTTCTAAGCGTTTAAATTTGATTTATTCTAATTACGATTACATAAACGCTTTATTAATCATTACAATATATTTTCGATTTACGATTCCGTAGACACTTTTAAATTTGCTTATTACTCACACGCCTCACCAATTTCACCTGACGAAATTAATAAACGTAGCTGTGAACTCATAAATTCATAAATTCCTAAGTACAAACATGTTTCCCCAAGAACATAAGGATATCCTCGTCGAGCCCGAACAATACTAGGATAAAGGGTTTTTCCCATGGACAGTGCATTTGTAAATACTCCATGTTCCATACCGCCCTCTGATTTCTATAATCTAAGCCCGAACTCTGAAGAATATTGGCGCCTTGACGGCGCCAAAATGAAAGGTGTCAAACGAATTACAATAACGAAGAGACATTTCGTTCCTGATGACTCGTTAACTCATTTCCAGAGACGCGGATGGCACGATCTACGAATTATAACGCTCGTGGGCATTCCCACTTGTCCGATAATATCTTTCGTGGATTTTCAATATCGTAGATCGTTGATCGTACCTTGAGACGTATACGTCTGTGCAGGTATAGGCATTAGCCAAGACGTCACAGGGATAATGAAAGTTTGAAGAATAAAATCCCTCCTCTTCTTGGGTATCCTGACTTTCCTTTGAAAAGATGAGGCAAAGAATTATTGAATCCGAAAAGGCTCGTCGCAAAATCGAATTAAAATAATTAATCGTACAGAAGCAATTACTTTGTCCTTGTTAAAGAAAAGCAATAACTATGGATCGATATCGACAAGCCAGAGTACATAGAGTTCGACAGCTGGATATGAAAAAGAATGGCAAGGAAGAGAACTGAGCTGTCTTCTGTACCACAAAAAATAATGTCGTATTGATTACTAGCAGCGTCAACAATCGAGACATCGGATGCAAAAAATAATAAAATCTCGAAGGGAACATTTTCGCATATACAGCAAATTCTGAATTGACCGTTTCAAAGGGCGTTTCCCGACGAGTTTCATTCAAACAGAATTTTTTTTCTCCGTATTTTCGCGACCTGCAAAAAAACGTGATATATCATATTTTAGCGCCTTGCACAGTGTTTTTGATCATGCGCAAAAGTGTTCTCTGATACGAGTATGCAGCTCATCCGTGTTGCTGATCTGTGTGTTTACCAAAGCGTTAGAAGGCAGAGAAGACGGCAAGGAAGGACGCCACCCTTTCCGCAGCACCCCACGGTGGAACATTGCCGTATTGATTTTTCGTACGGTCAAAGAACAGGGCGAACACTCGTAATTCGGGGTGGATACCAAATGCAACGAGGATGTATTATTTCTCGAGATTCTTCAGATTTATTCTCATCTCGGCGGTATTTTGCATCGGTAAATAAATTTAGTCAATCAACAGTTATAACGCATACGTAGATCTTTTCGCGTGCTCGGTTATTGTGATATAAAAATAAGGATGGTGCGTGTTATGACATAAACACACATTTTTTGTAGGTTTCTGTTCCGAAGATGAGGAAAGATTGGTGCGCGATCTCTTTCGTGGCTACAACAAACTCATCAGACCCGTGCAAAACATGACGGAAAGAGTGCACGTCAAATTCGGCCTCGCCTTCGTCCAGCTCATTAACGTGGTTAGTAATTTATCCGTTTTTCCCTTTTTAAAATGTTGCTCTCACTTCATCACATAGCTTGTTGTCAATTACTATTTTTTTTTTAATATTATTTTTAGAACGAAAAGAATCAAATTATGAAGTCAAACGTATGGCTAAGATTCGTATGGACCGACTATCAGCTGCAATGGGATGAGGCGGATTATGGTGGCATCGGAGTACTCAGATTACCACCCGATAAAGTATGGAAACCAGATATAGTTTTGTTCAACAAGTAAGAGAACAAAATTTCAACGAAAACAAACATTATTTTTATTCTAAATGGTGACACGCCCAGTCGACGATTTTCTAAAAATTATTTTTCATCATATTATTATTAATTTATTCGTCCCGCGTATTTTGCAGCGCTGACGGAAATTACGAGGTGCGTTACAAGAGCAACGTGCTGATTTATCCGACCGGCGAAGTGTTGTGGGTACCACCGGCAATTTATCAAAGTTCTTGCACAATAGACGTTACGTATTTTCCATTCGATCAACAAACTTGCATTATGAAATTCGGCTCGTGGACTTTCAACGGGGATCAAGTCTCTCTCGCTCTCTACAACGATAAGAATTTCGTTGATTTGTCGGATTACTGGAAAAGCGGTACGTGGGATATAATAAGCGTCCCGGCATATTTAAACACTTATCAGAGCGAATATCCCACCGAGACGGACATAACGTTTTACATAATAATCCGAAGGAAGACGCTCTTCTATACGGTGAATTTGATACTGCCAACCGTGCTGATTTCATTTCTCTGCGTGCTCGTCTTTTATTTGCCCGCCGAAGCTGGCGAGAAAGTAACACTTGGAATAAGTATTCTCCTCTCGCTCGTCGTGTTTTTGCTGTTGGTCAGTAAAATTTTACCACCGACGTCCCTCGTGCTGCCACTTATCGCCAAATATCTTCTCTTCACCTTCATCATGAATACCGTCAGTATTCTCGTTACGGTCATTATTATTAATTGGAACTTTCGCGGTCCGAGAACCCACAGAATGCCGCAAATGATACGAAAAATATTTTTAAAATTGTTGCCCACCCTATTGCTCATGAGACGACCAAAGAAAACTCGACTTCGATGGATGATGGAAATACCTAACGTTACCCTACCAGCCTCCACTTATTCCGCTAGTCCTACCGAATTGCCCAAACATCTACCCACCACCCTCAGCAAACCCAAAATGGAAATAATGGAGTTGTCGGATCTTCATCATCCCAATTGCAAAATAAATCGAAAAACTCATCATACCACCGGAAGTTCCAACGCAGCCGGAGGTGGCAACGAAGGTATGGCTGATCGAAGGGGCTCTGAGAGCTCCGATTCTGTTCTCTTGAGCCCTGAAGCCAGCAAAGCTACGGAGGCCGTTGAATTCATTGCTGAACATCTTAGAAACGAAGATCTCTACATACAGGTACGAAACATCATTTCCTATTGATTCTCCGGGAGAACATATACGAGAAGAATTTAAAAAAGAAGATTAAAACATTTTTTCTTCCTTTCTTCGAGAAACTAGAAGAATAATTAAATGAAGGTTTTCGATTCTTCAAACAAAATTCCATCAAAAACCAAAAACAAAGAAAACTAAGAGTCATAAAAAAATCACATGATACAAGATGGATATATAATTTTGTATAAAATTCCCACAAAGCATGGCAAACAAATCGGTTGACCAGTATCCGAAATATTTTTTGTACCATTTAAAAAAATGAAGTTTTCTTAAAAAAAAAACTTAACATTCTCGCCAGCTCTTCTTGGCATGTCAACTTTAAAAAAACCATAAAAATAATTTTTTTCGACCTCATCAATTTTACCATTAAAAAAATGTTCCGCATGAAACTCTTTCACAAAAACTGCTTTTCAAATCGATATTTTACGCTATTTCGTGTCATTAAAATATTGTATAAAACAAAACGATTGAAACATACGATTGCAGACCCGAGAGGATTGGAAGTACGTTGCCATGGTAATCGATCGTTTACAACTTTACATATTTTTCATCGTAACGACAGCTGGCACGATTGGAATTTTGATGGACGCTCCGCACATCTTCGAATACGTCGATCAAGATCGTATCATTGAGATTTATCGTGGAAAGTAATTTCTCACTTTTTACACCTTTATAATATTCGTAAATATCCTGCTTCGGAGTTCATTAGCAAAAAGGACACGAAACTTTTTACGTGTATTCGTGTCAGGTTCAATGAAGCTCAGCAAAGTTTTAATGAATTTATTTATTTTTTTCTTTGCATATCGCGACATCGAATGAGAATCGATACGATGAAAATTAAAAGAAAAAAAGCAACAAATACCATACATGTGTGCGTATATATATACCGCCGTGTACCAGAGAATTAAAATTGTTTTTTCTCACAACATTATAAAAGAATAGAATTAAATGATGATTAACAGAAATTCCATTGTGAAGGCAAAAAAAACTATAAATTTGATTGGACACAATCGCCAACGCTCGCCTCCTATTAAATAATCTCGAATTTAAAAAGGAAAAATAAATAACAATAACAAAAAATAGTCCCCGTCTTCAAATTTCGAGAAAGAGGAACACAAAAAAATCGGGATGCACTAACATATTTACGTGTTTCGATAAATAATTTATTAGCCATTAAATAATATTGGTTTTCTCAGTTTTCACTGTTAAAAGGATGTAGCAAATTTTATGACATCATATTCCAAACTTTGTTATATTTTATTGAAAATTTTTTTAATATCCCACTACGTCGTACAATAACCAAACGGTTGCTCCGAGCGGCTGCCATAAAAAATATATATCCGTGGATAAAATACGGTATCTACGTTATTAATTAAATATCAAACATCCCGCGTAAAATCACCGGCAAATATAACACGCGACAATAAATACTTAAAATCTCGTGTGTTATTTAAATCAAATTACGTTTTTTTTTTCAAGTTTGAGAAGCTCAAATAACGAAAAAAAAATAAAACTACAATGATGTGTTTTGCGTGTTCAGAATTTAGCGTGATATACATATGTATATTATAGATATATTATTATATTACCTTTTAAAACACTTGCTACGTATATTTATCGGCTTTATTTATACGAAAAATTACATCAGTACAACTCGTAACACTTCTCGCCAATCGCATAAACAATAACCTGTTAATTTCTACCAATCTTTCGAAGACAATCTAGCCATTTTTTAATGACGTTTTGGTCACTACGATCCATCCTTATAGTTTGTTTTTCAAATTTTATATAAATTTTCAAAAAGTCTACTTAATTTCACCACGGTTATGTATATTACCAAAGAAAAATCATTCATCTATAAGGACTAACGGGCAAAATATCCTGTGCACGCTTTTCCCGAATCGTTATGATGCTCGTTCATTCCAAGTTTCACATCCAAAACCCTAAATATTGCTTAGGTCTTGTTACAACGTGTTGCAAAAGCCCAAGTCTTCCTTATACAATAAATACAATAATTAGGGAATAAAAGTTGAACGAGGAGAAAATAAATACGATCATCGAGGTGTAGTCGACAATGAGAATTTTCGCTACAAATTATTGTGCGCTAATGATGAAAAAATAATAATGCATCATTATGCGTTATTAGTTTTTAAAAAATACACGTACGCCGATTGTATCATATTAAAAAAAAAAAAAAAAAAAAACACGTCAGAGCTCAAACATTAATCATCTGGTCAGATACATGCATTTATATATATGTACAATAGATTATCCGAAGCTTTTAGAACGATTTTTGTAAATCGAATATATCGTCATAAGCCCGGCTATATTTCCGAACCCGTAATAAATAAAATGGACAAATTAATTAAATACATGTTCGTAATTAACGATACGAATAATACGAAAAACGATTAAATATGAATGGAGCTGTATAAAAGAGAAAAAAAAATACCACGGCGATGAATGTTTAGTGCGTTAAGCTACCACGAGGAGGAAAAAATATGTATAGTTTTTACAGTAAAAAAAAAATAATTGTAAAAGCAAAATAAATTTATAAAATATAAATATAAAAATTCGTTAGGAAGTATGCAGTTTGAAAGAATTCGTAGTTTATACAATTTCAGTTGTGTCCGAATTTTAATAAAATACTAATAACAGTCCAACAGCATCTTCTATTTTTTATTCTTGAAGTATTCCACAATTGTTCATATACGTACCTTTTTTATTCTTTTGTCTTTTTGAAAATCTGCGTCATATCGTTATTTTTTTTCTTTTTCTTATTTTATGAGACATAACGTGGCAATTAAATCGTAAATGAGATTAAAAAAAAAAAAATTAGAAGCAAATGGAAGACATTTATTTTCATTTCGTTTATTTCAACAATTTCATAATAACGTAATAATATTAATAATATTACAATGCGGTGATTTATGTGCTCACCAGTTAACAGGGATTCTCATATCAATCAACGTTTGCCTCGAGATAGAGCCCAGCATAGAAATATAACAAATTTTTTTTCTTTTCTTTCTTTTTTCTTACTTTTTATACTCCTTCAATATGAATTTACTATTTATTTAAACCAGGCTGTTCTCGAGGCATTAATGAAAAGTCAAGTGAGAAAACAGGTGAGTCATTCCGTTGCATCGTCTCACGAACGTTTGTCGTTTTTTTTCTTTTTTTAATTCTTATTCTTCAAGAGGACATCTCTCTCAATCTCATCAACTGGTTGTAACGTATACATTTTTTTTTCTTTTAATTTTTATTATTAACGGAAGATTTTCGCTTTAAAATATTCTTCGCAATCGTATAACGTTCATTAGCCGGTTAACGACTGATTTGGAGCAGAGTCCGAATTACAATACGATTCTTGAAGTTCAGGAGATAAAAGTATAGAAGAGTTGTCTTTTTTTTTTTTATAGATCCTCATAAATCTGCTTTTTTTCATTTTCAGCATTGCTTACTCTTTTCTTTTTTCAGTTTGTTTCGTTTTGTTTTGTTCTTTTTTTTAAATTCGTAGGTAAGTTTGAGATATTTAGGTTTTGTTTTTTTGTTTTTTTTTTTTTTAGCTTAGAGAGAAAGTTTTCTCGATAAAGATTGACCCTAAATTACTAAGTAAACTACGTTGAACCGATCCCTAAAATTATTTGGCATAGCACTACTACGTCACTATCGATTACAGACTAAGTTTCTTTAATACTCGGTAATTGATTATTCACTTTTATTTTGTTATTTTTTTAATGCTTTCGTCACATTTTTGTTTATACGAATATGATTTTTAGCATTCAATAGTTTAAATATGTATAGATTATGTTTAATGGTACATGTTTTAATAGTTCCGTTTAAATTTAGAGCTTTTTTCTTCTTCATTTAAATATTCTCTATATCGTTCATCTAACAGATCCTCAGTGATGCTTTTTTGTTTTTTATTCATTTCGATTTTGATGACGAAGCGAAGAAGGAGGGCGAGAAAGGAAGACGTGAGAATCAAAGGAAGCAAAGTTGGAGAGCACAGAGAGCTTTGTTTCACGTTATCGCGCGCAATCGGGGAAATAAATTATAGCGCGAAGGAGCTTTTGACAGTTTGTTGTCTTTTTTTTTAAGTCTAATTAACAGTAAGTGCTTTCGGATTTTTTTTAAACGTCGTTTCGGTATGTTTTTTTTTTTTTTTTACAATTCTGAGTGCGGCTACATCCGTGTACAAAATTGTGTCGCTTGTACAGCGCAGGCGGCATGGTGGCGGCTTTTGTTCATGCGATTACGTAAATGTATTTATTTTTATTTTACTTTGTCATTTTTATTAATCGTCGTTTTCAACCGCTTATCGGGAGATCTCGCGACAAATCAGCCATTTTGTTTTCGTGTAAAAGTCTCATACAAGCGCTCGATGCAAATACCCTAAAAGTTTACAACTATCAGACAGCGAAATGAGTTGACTCGATGTAAAAAAGAGACAGAAAAAACGGGACAGTCAGGCGAATGCGTTTATTAAAAATTTTGTTTAGTTTTGTTGTTTTTTCGAGTTTTCATTGAAACGACACTTGCGAGGACACAATTTGAAAATTTTGCACGATACACCGATACCGGCAAGCCAAATAATCGAGCAGAAACACAAGTGCAGGAAAATCGAAAAGTTTAAATGGCAAAATATGAAAATGGGAAAACAAAAAAATTGTTGGTTCAATGAGAGAAATCGTTCGAGATTAAATTGGGTTATTAAAATCTTTACATATGTTTTCAGTACTTCAAGATGTATGAAAATTTGATGGCTTACGGAAAATGATATCACAAAATAAAATTTATTCAACTGAAAATAGCAACACTCCATTTTATTTTTAATTCTACTTCACTTTTCCTTCTTCCATTATTAGCCAAATAAAAAATAATTATACCGTTTAAAATTAGTATGAATATAAAACTCCCATTGTACTGCCAAATTCATTTGTTTTCTCCCGAGAATTTAATCGCACTCTCCAAGTAGATAATATTATACAATGACCAACAATTATCTCTCTTGACATTTTAGCATAATTTCGCAAATATCACATATGCGGTAATCTTTTGTGAGTGTGTTTTATTTTTTTTTCATTTTTAACTCTCGTGTCGTTCATTTCTGTTTCACGATTAGTCATTTGCAAGTCTCTCCATATCCCGTTTCAATTTCGTAGAACGAAACGTCTCTGTCAGGTGCTTATAATTCTTGGCACGATTATTCGAATAGAGAGTCATAGCCTTTTGGCGTCATCCGTTTACATTGACTTTTTGTTTGAATTTTTAATCGGTTGTTTTACAATTCGATCAGTCGTTAACGAATGTTGGCATTTGAATCTCGTCGAACACTCCGCAATAAAAAAAAACCGAACCGACTCGAATCGTTACATTTGTTTATTCATTTGTTGCATTTCTTCAAATCGAGTCGATTAATTTTTGTTGCTTAATGAAAAAATTATTTATGCCCCATTGTGTTGTATAATTTTTGCAAAAATACGCGAATAATGGTGGTGGAAAAGTTTGATAAATAATAATTAAGATGAAAAATAATCGACGAAACAATGTTATATTTATACTGATAATTTTTGAGCTTTTATTGAACTTATCGAGTGACATCTCGAAGTAGAATGGTTCGTGAATTGATTCATTTGTTTGTTTAGTTTTGAAAAAATCTCTTTGCAATATTCGCGTTACCTCGGACAGGAGTTTTGAGCATTTTTCTTCTTTTAAATATTCGATTACATTAATTTAATTTGATTAAAAATTTAATTCGAAGACAATGGATGATCAAGCTTGATTTCAATAAAACTTTCGACGAAACACGATCGAGATATCACACGACACTCGCAAATTTATAAATCCCATAATTATCGAGAAAAAAAACGCAATATATGATATTTTCGTTATTATTATTAATATTTGTTTAATCGTTTATTTTTTATTATTAACGCGCGTCAACGGAATCCTTTCTTCGACATGATTTTTCAAGATGAACGTCTATTCGTTTCGCAAGCAAGTGGCAATATTTCGTGAGCTCGCAGGCGACACGAGCTCCTCTCGTTTTTTAAATTTTATTTCATTTTTTTAATTTATGTCTCATTATAATTTATGTCTCGTGAGCTACGGAGAAGCCGGGAACGAGCCGCGAACATATCTCATTCATCTACGCATCGATTTTTTATTTATTTATCCTTTTTTTTATTTATTATTTTATTCCTTTTTATCTTCTTTAGTTTAGTTATTTTTTATTTATTTTATTATTATTATCGTTATTATTATATGCTTTTAAATTATTTTCTCCAATAATCCGAGAACAAATCTATGTACGAGCTACGACGATCGCTGAAGCGACCGCCAGCCAAAAATTCGAAAAATTCGCAAACTGGAAATATTATCCACCGACTTGAAGCAAAAGCGCGAGCGCGCGATCTCCAATATGCCATATGTTTTTTTTTTTTTTTCATCTATTTTAATTCTTTTTATTATTTTCTTTAATTCTCCGTTAAGCGCGACGATCGTATATATTTTGTTTTTGTCACCTAACTATGGGCAAACCTCTCATTCGCCTTCAGAATTTTTCGGCGTTTGTGTTTCAATTTTTTATTACATTTTTCGTTTCTTTTCCTTCTTCGATCTACTCTTAAAAGTGTTTGTTTTTATTGCAATTAGCTTTTTTATATTCTTTGAAGACCGAAATGTGAATTTAATAGCGATCGGAACCCTTGTCGATTATCGTTTAGTTATTTATTTATTTTTCTTTTCTTTTTAATACGCTACTATTATTCATTCGAGTAACATCATTAACAACGTGTTTTTTTCATTTGTTTTTCTTTTATCTTCATTAATCGTACGTTAATATTATTTAAAAGATAATGTGATTGGTTGTCGCGTCAATGCCATTGGCCAACTGTACAACTGTATTTGATTCTTCGTATTTTTTTCTCTCATTCATTCTCTCTCTCTCTCTCTCTCTCTCTCTCTCTCTCTCTCTCTCTCTCTCTCTCTCTCTCTCGCTCGCTCTCTCTCTCTCTCTCTCTTTCTCTCTTACTCCCTTAATTAATAAACTCTCAATAGTACGGGTCTACGAATACGCGAGATCGTAAACAAGATCGGGAGAAGCTTAATTATTTCGCTTTTAATTATTATATGCATCTCTTTTTAATTTGATATTTTAATCGTTTCGTTCGATTGTAAAAAAAGACAGAAATTATCGTTTCGTATATTAAAATTCAAGTTTTCGAGTGGCTCTCCCGAAATTTTCGGTTCGCTTTTTATGGCATTTATCTTGTTTTACTTCTCTCTTTCGCTTGTCTCTGGAAGTCGAATTTTCAATCGAGTGTTGCAGTTGTAATGGCAAGTTGGTGAAATGAAATATAAATTTCTTTAATTATTTCGCAATTATCCAACGTATTAAATACGAAATGCATATTAAAAAGAAAGAAACAACAAACGAACAACAAATATTTGTTGCATTTCACAGTCGCGGTACTGAATTTACGAGTAACATTGTTTTGATTAATTATTATTAAGATCTTCGATAAATCCTTGAAATAACTCGATTAAGTATAACTCATTTATTCGTTACCGCAGCAGCGCAAATCGAACACTTATTTCGTCTATGTACGAGGTATTCCGGTACGAATCGACAACTGTTCGTTGGTATATTATTGTTCGTCAATTATGATATACCAAAAAAACGATTAAAATAAGAATTCGTAATGGCCCTGTACACGTCCAATAATTAAAATCATTAAATGGTTAAATAAAAAAAACCAAAAATTCGATAAATAATGAGAAATCTTGATAGGAAAGAGGGAATCACGTGTATTCGTGAAATTTTGGGAGATTATACACTTTCAATCGTTGACAAAGGCAACTTTTTCTCATAATATTGGATCATATTGTTGTCAGTTGATTTCTCGTAGAAGAAGACAAGCTTTTTTGAGAGGTCAAGGGGCATGCCAGTATCAATATACATGGATATATGAATAAATATATCTATATATACATTAGCAGTCCTCGATCGTTGGATAAAAATTAATAAGGAGAGCAAGAAAGAAGTATATAGAAAAAGAAGAAACAAAGTCACACAAAAACGACAGATAGAGAGAAATTGATGAGAAAGTGACTTTAGTCGAGACCGTTTCGTCGTACAAGCGTTGAAAGTTTATTCATACTTTTTGTTAAAAAATCCTTAATAAACAAAGAGGAAAGGAAAAAAAATTGTGACCGATTATTACGAAATATTTGAGCATCCAAATTTTTCGTCAATCGATTAGGAGCTTGCAAGTTCTTTTTTTTTTTTTTTTTTTTTTGTATTTTTTTGTTTTAATAAACTCAACGCAAGTCGACGAAACTGGTCATCGTGTTGATTTGGAAGACGCGATAATGTAGAAGACATCCTCGTGTGTTTTGTTGTCGCACTCGAGTGTCCAATCGAAATTCTTGGATGTGCTTGGGTAATTGTGTATCAGTATGTCATTGTGTTCATTGTGTAACGTAGTTTTTCTTTTTCTTTTTTTTGTGTGTGTTTGTTTTTTTTTTGCGGATAAATCCAATGTGGGCTCTCCATATTTTGTATAATAATCGCTGTTCAACGTCCTTCGGTGGGGCGTGGCGTGCGCGGCCGGAAAGCGAGTTGAAGGAGTAAAACGTACGAGACAACTATATTACAAGATTTATATAGCCCTTTACGACGATCCGTAACTCCACTATTCAAACGTCAAATGTCTGTTTTGCATTTTGAGCGATAAAAAAATATATTTGAATAAAAAAAGCATCGTTTCGTTCGTAATCTTTAGATTAAGGGAAAACGTTTTAGTTTGATTTCGTTTCGTATGAAGAGAAATAATAATTTTTTACGGGAGATAAAAAAAAGAGTAAGAGCAGCCAGGCAAGACAAAAATACAGGTGGCTTGAGAGTGAAGTTATAATTGTCGAAAGGAGCCATATAGTACACGTGTAAGTATTAATATACGCCGTGAGATATTTTTTTTTGTTAAATCTCTTTTTTCACCTCGTTCAGAAAATTACGTACATTGGTTTCTTTGTTTTTTTTCTCTTTTCTTCTTTTCTTCGAGTATAAATGAAATTGAAAGATTTCGCGCGATTCACGGTACTTGGATGATTTGTTTTTTTTTTCTTTTTCCTTTTTTCTATACATACACACACATATATAAATGTATGTACAAATAAATCTATATTTGTGTATGTACGTACACACGTATGTATGTACACATATATTTATATATGTATAAAGTAAAACGTTGCTTATCAACTAAAAGAAAGCTATAATTACCTACAGGAGAAATTTTCGTGATTTATTTATCTTCGTCATTGCGCGTGGATTTTTTTTTCTTTGTTTTTCGTTTAAACCTAATGAAGAATACGGTCCTATTTTTTCTGTTTTCCCACATCCCATCTCTTTTTTTCATCTCCCCTTATTCTGTTTTATTTTTTCGCGTTATTTTTATTTTATTTTATTTTATTTTTTTTTTTAATTTTTTTTTATCGCACGTCACGTACAACCGTAGTATAAATCTCCATAGTTGTCATACTTTATGTACTAGTGATACGGATAATAAAATTCACTGGCATTTGAATCACCTTGGCAGTTCATTGCGTTGAGAGTATAATGTGTGCGCTTTTATGCTTCCATTGCACAGTTTACATTTTTTTTTTTTTTTTTTTACCTTTTGCGTATAGTTTATGGTGTACGTGTTGTGTCTGCATGTGATTGTGTTTATGTTTATTTTTCGTGTTTTTTACGATCCCTTTCTCTCTCGCGTGTTACTTCCGTGCTTTTATTTTCTTCACAAATCAATTCTTTCGTGTTTTTTTTTTTCTTTTCTCCCCCCCAAATTTCTCGTACCTATAAAATGAGATAATAATTTTTTTGCGAACAGTCTGAATCGATTACCGTTATTATTATTAATTACATTACTTTTATCCTCATTCGCTCAAATTTATTCCTCATGTACACCCCCGCGTGTTTGTGTGTGTGTGGCGTGTGTGTGTGTGTGTGTGTGTGTGTGTGTGTGTGTGTGTGTGTGTGTGTGTGTGTGTGTGTGTGTGTGTGTGTGTGTGTGTGTGTGTGTGTGTGTGTGTGTGTGTGTGTGCGTGTGTGTAAGTGTGTTTGTATTTTTGCTCGAGTCTCTTTAGCGGTGGTTCGTAGTGGAAATGAGTATTTTTAGTTATTTCCTTTTACGTTGCATAGTTATTATTTATCGCGAGTTGTGGCATTTTTCTTTTTTTTTTTACGCGAATGTTTTTTTTTTGTTTTTCGAGTTCTACGATCGGATATAATATTTGAGGGACGAATTGAGATTAAAAAAAAAATCTTAACGATTTTTTTGGAAAAGCGTACAACTCGAATCAGTTTTCCGTCGAATGTTTATTATTTTTAGTTTCATGTCAGTTTATTTGAGACTCCAAAATCGTATGTACCGCTGATGAATAATTGGTAAAAACGTAATTTCGTCATGAAAATATTATATCGTTATCCCGCATCAATTCGTTAAAATTATCGAGAAATGAAAAAAAGGCCAACAAACTCTCGACCGAGAATACAAGTTTAAACAACCACGTGATGTACGCTCGAAGAACCCTTTGGCCGCCATTGTCAAGAAACGACGAGACTCTTGAAGGCATTGAAAAAAAAAGACATCTATCTGTGAATCGCTGTACGTATTATCTTTTTTTCGTCGACGACGACGACGACGACGACGACGACGACGACGACGACAACAACAACAAAAACAACAACAATTGCACCGCATACGTAAATCGTCATCTTCGCGTCTCGTAAGTATTTGTTTGTTTCCTGCCCAACTCGTAATTACCCGGTAATTAATATCTTCGTATTTATTATTCGCATATTCACTGTCGTCCGTCACCTCATCCGTGCGTATGATCCATGTCGTACGAGACCCTGGCTTTCTGAATCACGTGACGATAATATGAGGCGCCGAGAACAGGACGGTGATAGTGGCGATAATGGTGAACAAAGTAAAAATGATTAGGCACATCCTGTCGATCACCATCGCCGCGAATTTCCAGTCGTTCGTTATCTTCGTATTCTCATCCGCATCTTTCAATTGATCCGTTATTATCTGCGAAAAACAAAAACAGAGAAACGATTCGATCGATCTTTTTTTCTGTTTTTCTTTTTATCCGTTTGTTTGTTTGTTTAATTTTTATCTTTTTGTTTCTCGCATAACAGGCCGTTGTCCATTGTGCCTATTTCGCTGACCTGCAGAACATTTGTGTAAGAAGACAGAAGAAGAAGAAGAAGTAGAAGAAGAAGAGGAAGAAGGGTAGAAATTTCGTTAATTCTCTTTGTGTTTTTCTCCCTTGTTCGCCCACTTTTTTTTTTTTTTTGTTGTATCGATATATTCTCGATTCAACGACGAAGCGAACGGACGACTGGCAAAAACGCACACGCGCACGTTACGTACGAACTGGAGTTGGCGTGTTTTTCTATTTTTCCTGCTTTTCATTTTTTTTTTCTTTTCATATTGTTTCGTTATCATCCGCTCTTTCTTCGACAGGGCAGGCTTTCATCGTATAATTATGGTACACTACCGGCTACGAGAATTCGAGTATGTTTGACTTGTTGGCTCTGTATCAACTCGTTGTTGTGGACAGGGCAAGGAAGGGGAGAAGAAGAGATTCCGCAAGCTCGGAAAAGTAATAATCCTGCACAAACATTCATACACACATGTATAAATACTAAGTATGTACACGTGTGTGTACAAACGGAACGCAGAAATCGGATCGTCGAGTCAGCAGAGCTATTGGGCTGAAAATGATGCAAACCAAGAGAGAGAGAGAGAAAGCAGAAGAGAGTATGTGTGTGGACGTGTGTATGCGTAGCGAAGCTCGAGCGGAACGAGCGATGGATTTGCGGCTGTGGTACCCCCAAGTTTTTTCGAGACGAGTCTTCTGGTTCGCTATCTCTTCAGCGATAGGCGTACGAGCTTCGTTTAAAAGAACAAAAGTGGGAAATAAAAGAGAAGTGAACAACAAAATTCAATAAAAGTTACGAAAAGATTGAAAAAAAAGAAGAAAAAATATAAAAGGAAAGAAACGATAAGGCCCACTCTCGTCTCTGGAAATAGAAGAATGTGCTACTCTAACGAAGGATCAACTTAAAGACAGAAGAATTCGAAAAGTGTGACGCTCCCATCAGCCATGGTACATGGACGCTGACGGCGAGGACGATGAAGACGATAGGCTTGAATCAGAGTGTTTGTATTTTGTTTGTATGTATTTTTGTTAATTGTGAAAAATTTGTATTAAACGACGGATAAATATTGAAAATTTGGTCTTCTTACCTCTCGTTGAGAGATTCGAGCTCTGAAAGAGAAGAAAGAGAGTGTAGTGGCAATGGTAGAAGAACGTATTTACCTTGATCTCTTTGAGTATAAGAATGAGCTCGTATCGCGCACAGAAACAAGCGCTTTGCAGTATAGTATCGACCGGTGGGGCACCGGTATCGGTTGGATGCTGATGATGATGCGGCGTGTGAGCTATCGGATGAGCCGGATAGGACGAATGCGGCAGAGGCGTGCCGTGCTGATGATGCGGCGTCGTCGTTGCCGTATGACTGTGATGATGATGAGGCGTCGTGTGTATATGACTGTGACCGTGACCCATCGTGTGATGATGAGGACCCGGCGTACTGTAAACGTTGTTCAACAAATTGTTGTGGGACGCGAGCGCGTTGTCATCCAAATCCAATACGTTCGCCAACAATGATTTGCTGCTTCGCTGATGCAATTCGAGATCACCGTAACCTTTGCTCGTACCTAACAATCCACCAGTTACTCATTAGCCTTTTTCTCCAATCAATCTTCAAAGACCACTCCAATTTGAGCTGTCTTTCTATTTTTACTAATATTTATACAGACGCGTATACAAGAAAAGCATTATAAAGTAGATTGTAGTACGTTTGAATTGCCGGTAGAAACTATCGTTTTACACTGGAACGTGGGAACATGTGTAAGAAACATGTAAAAATTTAAGTGTACAGTCCGTAAATTTTATCGGGTCGCGTAAAAAAATCGTACGAAGCTCTTTTTCGTAACTCTTCGTAAAATTTACGTTATGATCAACAACAACTGAATAACTCGTCAAACTTTTCATTGGAAACATCATATGTTTTTCTTAACATTTTTTTGTAAACATTAGATAAGACAAAACATCTCACGACTGCAAAAATAGTAGTGAACTTTAAAAAGTGTTGAATTAAAATTTATTGGAATGTGAATCAAATACAGAAATAAAGAAAAAATTAATCAAAGGTAAGTTCAAATTACTAAAAATCCGAAAGTAATTATAAAATGTTCAATGAATGCACTCGACATTTACGATACAAAGAAATAGTATTTTTTCACATAAAATTAATGAATATTATTATCATTTGTAATCGAATTCAGCTGCTGTTGAAATATGTTGCCTTTATTCTTATTTTCTCGTTCAATGATTTGAAGACAGCAGAGAAATTCGATTATGATTATAATATTTGTGTATTTCATGTGAAGAAATATTTTTTATTTGGTTACATAAATTATTAGTACATCGATTTAACATGTTATAATGACTTTTTGATTTTTCATTCAATGATTTAATTTTGATACAATCAACAGGTTATTTTTCATTATGCTGATATTTCTATAAAAATGCACATGGTCGCATTCAGTTACTGTTGAAAACCATGTGCATCGGTAGTAGAATGTATGTTTCAAATTCGGTTAAGTAATTTGTTGTCGTATCCAGAAAGAGTGCATAAAAAAAGAAACACCAACATCAGCCGGTTGCTTTAAATCTCATAATTCGCGTCTCGTTTGGGTCCAGAGAGTCGAGAGTTAAAAAAATAATAATATGCTTCATAAATATTACTTTTTCCAAGCGCGATTATTGAATTTGTTTTCCAAATATTTTACCGAACACCACAAATTACTAATGAGTCCAACTGGTCCAATTTTGATATCGAATAAAAAAATTCATTTAATTTGTCGTAAAAATTTGAATTTCGTGAATTAATAATTTTGAATTTCATGATGTCTTTTTGTTTCATTGTGTTCAAGATAATTTTTTGAATATTATTCTATCGGTATACTTTACCGGTAACGGGCGAAGGTTTCTGTGATTTCGCGGCATCTTTTTCCTCCTTGTCGGTTGGCCTGGACATTCTTAGTAGAAAAGGCAACCAGCGCAAAAATACGAGCCTCACCTGAGAAATAAGCAAACGTGAATTAACGTGAACGTGAAAAATGATGATGATTGGTAAAATGTGTACTCGGATTAAATCGAGTGAGCCATCAAATCTGAGTGAGAGCAAGAAACAGAGCTCAACAACTAATGATGGACGTTTGACAATTGTCGATAGATAAAATTACCCATTCGGACATCTCGTGGGTATCCGAGTTTCGATGATGATAATTCAGTATGAGAATAGTGCTGACTACGCTGCTCGCCACCATGAACATAATACAGTTGAAATACGTTCCTGCAAAACACGACGTTGCCGAACATTAATAACCCATTCATCGATGCTCAACTCACGAAGAGATGTCTGCGCTTGATAAATTTAACACTACTTCAATTCACTCAATTAATCATCCGGATTAGCGTGAAAAAGGTCCTCCGGTGTCAACGAAATTGAATATTTATATTAATTATTATTACTTTGATTGGATGTGAAATTATTAATTTAAATATCATTATTCCCATGTAAAGAGAATTTCAAACCGTATATCCATATGACCGAATTCTATCCAATAAATAATGATTTAAAAAAAATCGAATTTTTGTCTCCTTTTCATAGAAAAAAAATGGTATGTATTTTTGAAAATTCATAAATTAATCGTAGATAAATAATTGGATAACGTAATGAACTTACCCAGTAACGGCACCGCATCGGACGTTGCTGGCATTGTTTCGGCTACCATGTTCAAGAACACAGTGAGGGACAAGAGAATCGTTACCCCTGGAAGCCAAAAGAAAATATAGTGTCGAGAACGAGCTTCATTGTGTTCACTAATTAGCATAAAATTAGCAGCCGGGTATATTTCCCTCACGGGTGAAGGGCACGTTGGGCCAACGGGCAGTTACAAAAAAAGCTCAAAAAAAGGACGAGATAGAGAAGGCTGCTGCGCTCGATTAAGAAAGAGTAAAACGAGGCCTTTAAGTAGATAAAGTACGCCACGGGTCAGACGTGCTTCGCGAGTTTTTACCACATTTCTAACAACGCTTTATCGATATCTGTACTATTCTATACCAACCATCAAACTTTGTATTATATGGGCTTTTCGCTTATCGTTTTCAGGCTAACAGTAAGAAATCGCTTGAATTTTAATGCTGTAATTTTGTTCCTCTTAAGAGACCTGGTATAGCAAATTTTAAGGAGATTCGAAAAAAATAGACGACTTCATAACTCAGAGTGTACGCCTCCAGCGAGAATTCAAAATTTGTAGACTTAATATACACAAGATAAAGCAGGCTTTGAACGAAGGATTTTTGTCTCTTTTGATGAATACTTTTTTGTATTAACGAAAAACGAACATTTCCACGAAAAATCACCGCTTTTAGTTTCGTCAAACAACGTAAAAAATGCCCCAAAATAACAGTGTCCCTTTACTTTTTTACTACATATAATTCCTTAAAATTAATTTTCTAAATTACCATTATAAATTGTTTGCTTGAACACCCAACAAAATGGTTACTTTGGTGATTAATGTTACAATACTTGCCCAGTGATAGTTTTTCACCAGAATCCGGCGGCAAGGTGAAACCAAGAACCGCCATACTGGCAATTAGGACGCAGGGTACGATTAAATTGAAGAAATAATAGAGTGTCCGTCTCCTTATTATTACAACGAATGTGATATCTATGTAAGGCTCGGGACAGCAGTTGTAATAAATCTCGTTTCTCTTCCCAGGCACCCCTAAAACAAAATTTGATTACGCTCCTATGTTATCGCTGCTCTCTGCAGTATTATGCATGAGTAACATTTCTTTTAAAATCGATCAAATTTCAGAGCAACAATCAATACAAAGTCATTAATATTAAATTCAACATTTTTCAAATATCGTTTGAGAGATCATTTTTAACTGTAAATAAAAATTATACAAAAATTATTTTTATCTCGTGCTGTCGAAAAAAGCGAACAGCTAATGTCGACAGCCTAAATCTTCACCAAAGTTAAAAAAAAAAAAAAAAAAAAATTGATGTTAAAAGATATACAAAGAGTGTTAACTCGAGCGAATATGTGGTCAGTACAAGTTTAAGGGTCGAAATAGGGTGGAGTCAAGTTCTCACGTTATAATAGCAGGGAAAAAAATGGCGTGTGCTTCTGTGCTTATGAATACACATATAGATATATGGAAAAACGTTCGGGTCGTGACTCGAAGACTGCAATATTCACGAGAGAAGAAAGAAAGGGTCAAAGGGAGGAGAACAACGAGGCAAAAGAAGTTTCGTAACTGACTTCGGGTCGTTAATGAGGCAAAATATAAAAAAAGCGACACTCACCCAGTAGATCCCATTCACCGTTCGTAATGAAACTGCTAATGTCTCCGCCGTTTTCGTCGTGCAGCTGAAGATTCAGCTGTGATTAAAGAAAAATATATATTTCCGATCTTTTCTTTATTTATTTACGATATATATGTATATATGTTGGATGGATAGTATAAAAATAATAATCAAGAAACGCAAAAGATAAAACATTGGCACTGTATGGAATTGTATCACAGAAGAGAAGAAAAATATCTCGTTGACGGTGTTGTTGTTTTTTTTTTCTTTTTTTTTCATCACTTTTCGATCGATGCGCGATGTTGGCTATTTTTTTCGCTTTCGCGTCACGAAGCACTCGAGAGGGATAGAGAGAGAAACAGAGAGAGAATAGAAAGAGATGGTCGTAGGGGTGGCGTACCCCGTTTACGTTGTACATCAATGTGCGCGTATTTCTACATAACATACACACCAATGTGTATGTGCGTTTAGATACACAGTTATACTCTATTGGACGTTAAAATCTCTCGATGAGTAACTCTGTAGTATAACTAGAGCTCTTCCATCAGTTGGAAAAAATAAAAATAGTAAAACACATGTTTTGGCGATAGGTCGTAAAGCAGAGTACAGCAGCAGTCGCAAAACTTGAATTCGCTTGTCGCTCGTAAAGACATCATTTTATTGCATACATTTTTTCAAATCTAAACAGGTTAATTATACTTTAATAATGAAATAATGTAATTTTAAGCATTAAGCAATTCCATTAATTTCTATTGATGGAATGTAATAAACAAAAGATGAATGAAGCGCATAATAACAACAACAACAACAACAACAACAACAACAACAATAATAATAATAATAATAATAAACATCAGAGTTTGAATGATAGGGAACATAAAGTAGTTTTTGTGCTCTCCTGGCGCACGTGATATCAGATTCGTTTGGGGGAAGAACGAAAAGCACTGCGAAAAAGTCGGAGTAAGGTTTTATAGATAGGCGAATCTAGACATCAAGCTTAGAGGCGAAAGAATAAGTTTATCTCTCGGGATATCGAGTATTTGATTTCCGCCTGGGATCCTGATTGGAATCCCCTTTTTTAGCTTTTACTTTCTAACAGAAGAGAAATTCCCGGTTCGCTTTTTTTCACAATTTTCTTTTTACCTCGACTACCGTTTCTGTTCTACAAATCATTTATACTCTATAAAAAATAATTGCAAATATTTGTGAAAATAAGAAGGGATGTGGAAAATGTAATTTTATCACTTTTATGTTTGAAGCGCCAAAGTAATCGATTTAATTTAATTTAAAAATGCATGCATACGATTTGAATTCTTTCGAACAATAATTCAATAAAAATAAAAGAAAATAACCTGACAATTTTTCCCTCTTTTACTAAAACGAGACTTTTTGAGGTCGTCCATGTAATCATTGGCTAATAAAATTGTTAAAAGCTCCGCGTGTACAATCTGTACGAGACTTACAAACGATAAAGAGTTTTGATCGGCGAGAAGTGAACGACGAGGTAGAAAATCAAAGCAAAGCTGGGAGAAACAAGAGCATCGTTAGGTCGAGAAAGAAGAAGATAAAAAAGAAAAGAGTGTAAGAGTAAAACTTAGAAAAAAAACCCGATAAATCGAAGTGAAGGCCTGAGACGCGAATCGAGGACGATCCAATTTTACTTAAATTTCATTTACCTGAAAGCCATCGTAGGTCCAAGAGCCGAATTTCATTTCGCAACGTTGATCGTCAAAGGGAAACCAGGTGATGTCTATCTTGCAAGTACTCTTGAATATCCCTGGTGGCACGTACAGGCACGTACCATTGTCCTTGACTACGACGTTCGTCGGATACGTACCGTCGAACCCTTCGTCCGCACTAAAATGAGAGATTAATCATTCATAGACACATATATGTACAATGGGTAAGAACAACGAAAACTTATGTACATAGTCTGACAAAAAACGGAACCATATGAGATCCGGGCTGCCCGCAATGGACACGCAGAAGAGACTATTTTTTTATTAACGCAATTGTCCTTAATTCATAAAATTGTTCCCATTTATCTTGTACAATATGGTGTCGAAATGTCTTACAAAGTTTCGAGTCTTTTTTCACATGTACCTTCAACCCATTTGGACCATTTCTTAAAACGATTTCTCTTCGTATTTGCACTATTAAAATAATCTCTATATACAAGTACTCTTAGTGAATTTGTTTGTGTAAAATTTCTCATTGATTTTATCACATCGAGTCAACATGACCCGAGCGACTTATTATCAAGCTTTGTACACACCAAAGAAGCGAAGAAGAATAACAGGGAAATTGAAGCTGCTGGTTCATATACGAGATACGAAGGAGGCATCGTTCAACGCCACTATTTCGGCGCACTCGACGATAAATTATCCGAGTCATTTCAGATAAGATGAAATTCTTGAAAATAGTTTGCCACTTGGACAACAGAAATTTGGCTCTGCAATGTCGAGCCAAGAAAATGGTAATGAAGAAAAGAATGCTAAATATAGAGTGTTTTGTTATGCTTATTGTATAAATATGCTAATTGAATCGAGGGAATCTCGTTCTAAGCGAGAGGTCTTTACCGAACGTTTCCAGAGCTCCGCCGTGATAAATAGAAGGTATTACGTGTTTTAAATGAGAAAAGAGATCTAATAAGCATCCATTATTGATTAGGGATGATTTTAAATGGAAAGCCGATGCTGGCGTTGGTGCTCCTACGGTTTTCATTCCCGAAACTTTCTCTCTTTCTCTCTCTCTCTCATTCGCTCTTACTCTCTGTCGTTACATCGTCGATCGTGAATCTAAAAGGTACTGTATAGCAATTGCCAGAGAAAGCCGACGGAGAGAGACGGAGAAAGAGAGAGATAGATAGGTAGAGATAGAGGCAACAAACATCGGTAGGGCCCGGAATCAACGAGACGAGAGTGAGTGAGAGAGAATGAGGAAGGATTGGTTGGAACCCGGCCAGTTGGCCACAACCCAATCCGTTATTTCATTCTTTTTGAAACCCGCGTGCACTAGCCCCCCTTTCTCTGTGTCCCTGTACCATCCTACTACCCATCCAGCAGCCACCCTCATTCACCCTTCGCTCCGTTCATCCCCCGGACCACTCTCTCTGGCTTTGCCGCTGGGATGCTGCTGCGCTGCTGAAGCCTCGCTGCGCGCTTGGGATTCCCCGGGTACTCTCTTTACACTATATATACTTGTATCTATACGTCTATATAGAAGAGAGAGAGAGAGAGAGAGAGAGAGAGAGAGAGAGAAGTGAGTGAACGAGCTGTGTAAGGGTGAGTAGCCCCGCCCACGTTAACCCTTCTTTTTGCAACCCCTTTCTGCCCCGCGCCTGGTTGCACCGATGCTGCTCCTGCTCTGGGTGCTCCGCTGCATATACGTATAAGTTCATGTAGTCGACCTCGCCTTCCACCTCCTTGCTTGTACATTCGTGTGCTTTTGTTCATATTTCTAGAATTAAGGCTTCCGTTACTTGCCCTTCGCGAGACTTTAAGTCCTTTAAATAAATAAAATCGAGTGAAACGGATCCCTAATTAGTACCCAATTCTCGCAATTTCGTTCCTTTCATAGGACAAAAGTTTTGCACTGTTGAATCTTAAATAAAATACCTTCACCATGGAATCTAACGAATAAACATGATACTTTGAAAATAATTTTATAATCTTTGTAACATAATTTTATTGCGATGTGAAAGTATGCGGAAGAAGGATTAACGAACCATGCTGATTTGTCTCATTGGCGCCAGCTTTGATCACCGCCTCTGTGTGCATTCTTTGTCCGGCCATAGAAGAGAAAATAGGCCAATCACTGGAAAGGTATGATAAAACTGTAACACTCAATCTCCTAGAAAAGAGTACGAGTATATGTCGGAGGAAGTACGATGGTTTATTCCTCTTTTCCTCCTCGCTTTTCCTCTCTTTCTCCGAGCCCGCATTTGAGTTTCGGGCGTTCCGAAAAATCAAATTCATCAAGCGAAAAATCCTTCTTGAACCTCCTTTCTGCACCAGCTGGAGGAGTGCCCTTTCGTCGAGAGTTTCAACAGGAAACGGACGACCCACACTGATGCATCATCCGGTTTTCTTTCAATTTACACTAACACACCTACAGATATACAAATGTAGATGTGTAAGTATAACACGAGAACGCGCCTGTCTTTCACACTCGGGACTAAAACATATTATTCATTTTTTTGTTTTCTCGAAAAACGTTTCAGACTCTATACTCCCGCGAAAAAGCCCTTCACATTTGAAGCTGAGCTCCGGATGCACCGGCTGCTGCCATTCTTTCGGTTCCGCATTATGCGAGGATAAAAATAATGTTATCTTCATTTATTTCTTTCTACCATTCGATGCTGAAACTCTGCGGAGGTCTCAAGTCAGATTTACGACCACTTTCGGGTAAAACCTTACTTATACCATTGTAAATACCAGAACGGAATAAAATGTCTATCCATAATATATAACCGAACCTTTTTAGTAGTAATGTAGTAAGAAACTAACTTCTCGAGGAATTTCATATAAATTTAAATTCCTTTAACCGTGACATTGTTATACGAAAGTTAATTACCTTCCGGTTTATTCGAATGGGTGAGAAAGAGGGCGAGAGAGAGCTTTACCAGTGGTTCCAAGTTCCGGCCGCACTCATAGAGTGCTCGTGGTCGCACTGCCGGACAACTTTTAAACGCGTTACACCGACTACGTGGCAGTGAGTGAGATTCGAGGAGTGTGACAAATCGTTACTTTGTTTCCGATGTCACTTCAAATCCATGACGGACGAGCAATAATTCAATTATTGTCAATAAAAAATGTGCTTTTACCTTTACGGTAGATTTTTTTTTACAATTTACCGTGTATGATATTGGTTCATCATTTACAGAGATTCGAGAGTGAAAAATGGAGAATCAAAATCTGAACTGTGGAATATAACGTCCAGTGTTTGCTGAACGAGAACAGTGTAGGGTGAAAACATGCGCTAAACGATCAGTTCTCTTCCTCCGGGGACCGAATAGTATGGCGCGGGGACGGTAATTACCGGAAAGTCGGGGCTTCCGGTCCCAGGAACGAACCCCGAGGATCGACCTTGGTGCGCGCTATACCACAAAATTGATATATGTTCCAATATTGTTCAAGCTTCAACGAGCTACAGAAGAGAGATAGAGAGTGGAAGAGATACTGCTATACACCCTGTGCACAAATGTCCGGCATACATCATCTATAACAATCTGTGTATATGTATTCGTGTATTGATAAATGTAAGATCGTTTTCAGTTTTCAGATTGCTCCCATTCAATAACAATTCTCAACTGGATCCGAGGTACACTCTACCTGACGATGAAAAAAAAAATACGAACGGTACTTTTGAACTCTGTGAAGTCAAAATGCAATAAAACAGACTATGGCCAGAAAATCAAAGATGCAAAAAATGTTGTTAGGAGGATTAACTAGGCGGGTATTTTTTTCTAGAATTGAAATTGACTATTTGGGAAACTGTTCAAATGGACCTTTAGAGTTGCAGGCAAAAACGCAAGTATTAAAAGAGTGCAAGTTTCTACATTAACACCATTTTTATTATTATAAATCGTATTTAAATCAACTTTGACTAAAGAACAGGATTTTTTTAACAAGCCACTTCCGAGATTATTTGAGGATAAGATGAGAGTGGAAAGATGGTTAGGGTTATTAAAGTCGATTGGAGCTTGGATAGGATTGGTTAGTACTAACAATGTCTGGTTCGATTTCCGATATAACTCATACAGCAAATATGCTTCGAATTTGTAACGTGGGAAGGCAGTTGGAGGCTGACATCTAGAAAAAGCTTGATACATCTACATAGAGTTCTATTGATGCTTAGTGGTATTGCAACGACATAAAATGGGGTCAGCCGGACCGAAGCCTGCTGAGGTCCGAAACGGTCCTTCGACAGGAACGAGAGTTATTCCACCGATTCGCGTTGCTCCCTCATATTCTCTTGTGTTGTACAACGCGGAAGACGACGAGAAGAGAAATGCCTATGGATGGAAATCCCTATCTACGAAAAGCTTCATTGCGTATAGGAAAGATGAGGGAGCAGCGAGGTTAGGATCGTGCAACGAGGTGAAGAGCGGTGAGAGGGGCAAACACGAATTTAATCTGCTTTGGCTTGAATTTCAAATACGCCGATGGCTAATGCATGTTGGCCTTGGCTAACATCCAACTTCTCTCCGGTTTTCTATCTTCCTCCGTCACTTGAAACGCTATGCGGTGTACAGAAGAGGATCGCAGCGTACTCGTGGACGCTGTCGAGCGACCGCATTTTCGCGTTTCCTAGCGTAACGGTCCACCAACGGTTTCCAATGTAAACTCATTTTGCCGTGCATAAAGAGAAAACCGAGAGAGAGAGAGAGAGAAGGAGGGGAGGGAGAGAGGGGAAAAAGGACTCGGCGCTATATTATATTGGGCAGCAACCGCGGCGAGAGATTCCGAGTTTGATGTTTTTGTGATCCTCCAACACCACAGAGGACATGAGAGCCAGAAGGTAATATAAGCTATAAGCGACTTCTCGCTTGCTTGCTCCCGCCTCAGTGTTCCTCTGTTCCATACATCTGTGTTCGGATATGGATAACACCAAGAGACCTCTCGAGAATCAACATTCACGCGGCCTATTTCTATCGCCCATCCTCCTCCATCACCCTCTGCGTATGATATTTATGCCATATTAATCGAATATCTCGGGCAGTGAGCGACGAGGTGAGTTCCGCAACCACTGCGGGGGATCTAACCGGCTATATGCTAATATATTACCTCGTGCCTCGAGGACCAAGAGACCGAGAGAGAGAAAGTCATAAGCAAGGACATACGATAGAGCGGTACTCCAGGAATGGCACCGAGAATTCGGCAATCCTAACTGGGCTTCTGGTTCGACGTCTTACTATATACAAGTCAATATATATAAAGGGCTGGTTCGTGCATGGAGCAAGTTCTACCGAGCACTATATATAGAACTGCTGTTGGTTATGCATAGGTAGGTTTAGCTTATATATGAGATTGTAGGTGTAGCTTGACATCCCTAACTCCGGGAACTTCGATCGCGTTCCATACGCATCTCTCTCTCTCTCTCTCTCTCTCTCTCTCTCGCTCTCTCTCGCTCTCTCTCGCTCTTTCTCTGTCTATCTTTCACTAAATTGCCTACCTAGATCGTCTCTTGTGTGTGCGCTTACACATGTCCGTCCGTCAAAGTCCAGAAACAGGTTAGGATGTCGTACTTCCAAGAAGCACGAGTGAACGTTACACAAAGAGCGCCAAGAGAGTACACGAGGAGAATGACGAGGACAGGCTAAGAGCGGAGAAGACAGAGAGAAGGAACCATCCACGTCTCACAGCTGAGCTCGGAAGACCAGACCAACATGTCAAATGCATGAAGTTTTTATGTTTGAGTAACGATTCGTACAAACATTCTACGGAATCCTGCATAATACATTATTTTAGCACATATCTTTTATTTAAATGAAATGGCATTAATAGTGCAAATTTAAACATTAATCGGGTTAACGGCATCTCGCTTAAACTCTATTATATCGTTTCGTAATTGGATTTATCGCTCGAATCATTATTGCCGCATCAAATATTTGTTCATTTCCGTGGGACATTCAATTGCCGCGTTTTACGAACCGTCGATAATCCTACAGTATTTCGTTTTATACTCAAATTAACAAGTTTCTCTTCACGCTTAATCAACATTTAATTAATTGAAGTGACAACGGAAGAGGTGCCAAAGAGAACAAACCAGATTTCACCAATATTGCAATTCTCTGAGGATGATTCTCCTTAGTTCAAAAATTTGAAACCGCTAGATAAAACATACAAGTAACAATTTCAGGTCTATCTCGTTTATGGTCTCTGGAGGCCCGGACATTGAAAGGCCCGAAGAGTCTGCGGGATACAGTAATCAACTGGTTTCGCGTCTGACATCGTAGGGAACAGGGAAATCCTGTGATTTTGCAAGTTTCTCGCTAGCTCCCTCACTCACCGGTTCGAACGATGAATAGTTAAACTCGAACTACACTGCGGATATTTATGCGGCAGAATTACCAAAGTGGGTAACTGCGGAAGGCGTATAGAGAGAACATGGACTGCAAACTGTCGAGCCGCTGGATATAGATGCCCACATACAAACGTTGGGAGCGGGAGGAGGACGGAAAAGAGGGATATAGTTTACTCGCTTATACGTGAGAAATGTCGGCGGCAGTAGCGAGGCACGACATTCGGCGCGTTCAACACACCACCCGGAACACACATGAACCAACCACATATATATATATTGAGTTTATGTGTGCTTATGGAGGAGCAGCCCTCTGCGCTGTATGAAGTACACGGGGGTGAAAAGGGGGATGAGAGGGCGAGAGACTCCTGTGCTGCGGCATGTCCCGAAAACGTGCAGGATCCACTGCAGCTGCGAAAGCTTCCATGAGGATATACCCTATCCTTTCCCGGCATCCTCCCTCCCTTCTTTTTCCATCTCATTCTAGACGTCTGGTCTTTGGCTAACCCAGAATTTATCCCTGTGACACATTCCTTGGTTGGTGAAACTGCTAACGCTCTAAAAGCATCGCACGCTCGTACAAGATACGTGTACCGTATTTAAAATATACGAAATGGATCGTCCGTGGTAATTAATAGAGGATAAAGCTTATTGCGAACTATCCGCAAACCAACGTATCCTTATCATATCCGACCAACTTCCGATTGCCTCGAAATTCATCGGAAACAAAGCTTTTGTTTTATTTCCCCAGCTCATAAAGATTAATTTGTCTATGATGACTACAAACTTTTTCCGATTTCTCTCATATTATTTCTCCTCGTCTAACATCACGGCCAGCAATAACATTTTTGTTACCTTAAACTAAAAAGAAGAAAATCTTTTGGCTCGCGTCTACAAATTTTATTAATTTATCGGAGCGATTCTTCTGGTCGCTTTGCTCTTCGAGAGAATATATTTCCGGAGTAGAATGATTGGCGTAAGCGTAACGCCCGCACCCCTCCCTCGTAGTTCCTTTTTCCTAAATAATGGTAGGATTTGTCTCGCTCAGGGTTTTCCGTGATGTATGCATGTATGCATGTACACGTAAATAGATGTACGGAGCGAAGAGGAATTCCATGATCTCGGTGGAATGACGATATGCAACGCCCAAAGTGCATGAGAAACTTTTCGTTTCGTTTTTGGCGACGTACCTACGAGCACGAACCACACGAGACTGATATTTCTCGTCGTCTCCATCGTCGGCGTCATATATTTTTGGCTTTACGCTTCCTATTCTCGTATATAAGAAGAGACATTGAGAACAATTGCTACACCAAATTTAAACATTGCGCTGCAATACCTAACAGTCAGACAAATGTTTCAAAGCTCACTGTTCTCAATATTCCGAATCGTTAAAAATACCGAATTTCATTCAAGACACCCAAATAAGTGAAAACGATTATTTTACGTTGTACAAGAATTTCAAAATAAATGGTCAAAAGTTCTACACTCCAGCTCTGATTTGGCCAATATATTTGTACATGTATCATTGCTTTTGTATATAACATTTGCAACGTTGTATACGGGATATAAGATATCCGAAGGAAAAGAAGAGTCGCATAGCTGAGACGTGAGAGCGCGTAAGGCACGTATTTGCTATACGAGTGTGCCTGACTAGCACAGCCAATATCTACTATCCAGCGATGGATCGTGAGCGCATCCCAGTCTTACGATGTAACCCGCATTTTCGTATAAAATATTTCTCGATTACGTCCAAAATGGCGTGTGAATGGCGGTGACTATTAGATTTCAAATGAACCAAATAAATAATGTTTATGAATTCTAATCCTCGTCAGCATTTATTTGTTTGATTTGTTAAGAAACTCGAAAACATAAACAAATAAAGAAAGTATCGAAACGTTCAATTAAATTCAATTGCATCAACGTTATGGATGATTTGTTTTAATATTATTTCATAATACCGTTTGATCGTAAAATAAACCGAAATGGCTGGTAGCAGGCCCGTTTTTTTCATGGTAATAAATACCTAAATGTTTGAAATTTTTGCGAACCCAAAAGTCGTGTTCATTTTAAAATGCCGGCGTTAACGCAAATGGAAAATTTCAATCGATCAACCGCTTTCGAGGCTCATACTCCCGACTGTAGGTAATAATGAATATCTTGAATATTTCATCAAGTATTTGTCCGTTGAGTATCGACATACTGGGACCATCCGTTTCGTATAGCAATGAAACATCTTTCAGCCTTGACGATCAGTCAAATTTCATTTTGTGCTTTTTAGAGATCCCTGTGACTCATTTCATTACGATATTATTTTTTCACTGGCGTTACTTACCTGTTGTACATGAGAACATCGGGTTTCCATAGCCTGTGCGGTGGAATTCTCAAGTCTCTGACGCCTCCGTACTCCGAGACGTTCCACCTCATGTTGACGTCGTTCCATTCCTGAAAAAGAGGAAAATCGAAAAACCCCAATTTTCTTTTTGACTCCTCGAAATTTGAAAATAGAGAAAAGTAAATACTCAAAGGCGCACATATACACACAGCGAATTTCTAGAAAACGGACTGTCAAGATTTCAATACCAGTCGCATTACATCGTTTGTAAAAAACAATCCAGCGAAAACGAATCCGATTGAATTCCAATTTCACCTTTTGAGGAATCCTTTGAGTTTCATCTCATGACCCGTATATAATACAATGCGACGAGTTGACCTGTATAGACACACTCCTTATTCTTTACCTCCTTTTACCCATATAACATTCCATTATCGTATTCTTTTCTCTCTCAACATCTGAGAAAAATCAAGAATCTCCGAGAACAACGCTTTTTTGTAGATCGAAAAAAGAGAAATAAACTATTTTTCAGCGACATATCAATGTGATCGTTTGAATTTCACGGGGCACCGAATTAACGTTCATCCTTGAGTTATCTCATAAAGGATTGAGTGGATATATAAAGTAGGAGAGGAGGAATCGTGAGAAAATTAGCCAATCGGAGTGACACGTTCGAATTCGAAGATGCAATAATATCGTTGCAGCGTAGCGTGACCTTTTTCCCGATTTTCTTTCCGGTATATTTCTCTTTTCTTTTGTTTTCTTTTCCTGTTTTTTTTTTTATCTCCCATTTCGTTCGCTCTTTTATGGCGCAATGCAGCGTGCTCGAGAAAAGGAGTAGACCAAAAAAAATAGAGCGAGTGAAACTCTTTTTCTCCTCCTTTTTCTCGTCCCATCGGACCTAACTCGCTGTGTCGAGTCCGTATTATAGGAATTCGCAAATCGTACAATCCCTCCTCGTAGTAATTTCGATTACTGTCAATGGGCATACCGGGGATTCCGAATCTCTTGAAATTTTATATCGATTCGTTCGAAAAACGAGAGGGGAGCAAGAGGCGGGAAGGTTTAATGTCACCCAAAACCCGCGAGAGTTACATTGCACGTGTAACTCGAGAGATTATTTGCATTCTAAACGATCCCTTACACGGAGAAAAAATACAAGGGTCGCAATTTTACCCCGTGGTTGCCTATATTTTATCATTCGCTAAAAGCTTCGAGAATGACGTTGAAAAAGTTTCAGTAAATTTCACGTTTTTGTCGCAGTCATTATACAAGCCTACATTTTTCGTTTTATTTCCCGCAATACCGTACTAAAGTTTCTCTAATAATAGCAGCGATTACTCTCATCCCATTATCATTGTAAATTCTATATGTGCCCATTACAACATTTTTTCCTTATACATAACCTCTCGCTTTTGCGCTATGGCGGGAACGTTCAGCGATTTTTGTTTCGCAAAGTAGACATTCATTCGTACATGAATAATGGGCTGATTTTTTTTTTTTTTATTTAAATACGAGTTTGATAAAGAACGAATTTTTTATCTGAATAGAAAATGATAAATGATTCGCGAAGAATAATCGTGGCAAAGAAAAAAGACAGCGCTATACATGAGTCCGTCGTAACATAAATCTTTTTTTTTTTTTTTTTTCAAGTACCCACAAAAATTGAAAGAAATCGCGTCAAACTAGAGAGCGAATCCCTCTTGGGCGCTTTCTAAATTATCCAAGTGATATTGCGACGTTGAACGTGCGCGGAAAGTGCGAGTCGAATGAAAATGCAAATTAGAACCGCGCCGACAGCAACTACTTTGGTAGTCCCTTCGCCCTTTCACAGTGCATAACGAATTTCAATCCGCCATATCATTCCTGAGTATATCGGCTTGTTTTACTTATATATCTACCATGATGAGCGTACGCTTGCAGCAGCCATTACAGATAGTATCGAATTGATTAAAGATTATTCTATTCATATGATACATGAAAGTGCAATAGATCTCTGAACTGCCTAGTCTTCAATGAATTGAAAATAAAAATATTGGGAGATTCAAGTACAAATTAAAAATGAATATTTACAAAAGTAGAGCATTATTGAGAAAACAGATAGTATATTATCGGGCGAATATGGAGGATACATATTACACGTACGCTTCACCCGAAATATTCATAGGTAACATGGGAAGAACGGGAGTGACGTGATTCGCCAAGGGATTTGGTGGATGGACCAGATGGAAATTCTCAAGTTTCTCACTTATATGCATCGCGCGAGAGAGGGATTTCATGCTAAGATCGCACGGCTGACTCGTTCGGCTTATATTTATAACGCCAGTGGGACTCTCGAAGATCCTTGACGAGAGTTTCGACCGAGAGAAGCTGGTGCTCTTTTGGAAAAGCAGAAGGATTGCGGACGAGAAACTAAAAGGGAAAGAACGAGAAATCGCTATTGCGACCCCCTTGAGGACGAGCCAAAAGAAAGAGAGAGAGGGAGAGAGAGAGAGAGAGAGAGAGAGAGAGAGAGAGAGAGAGAGAGAGAGAAGAGAAAGGGCACGATCCTCTTTTGCTTCACTATACGCGTTCTATACGCGAAAAACCAGTTTTACACCCTTAATTCGGATTAGAGAGGTTATCTCTTCTTTCCACTATATAATATATATATATATATATATATATATGCACGAGGAAAACTCGAACATTTTACCACCCAAAGCATCCACCCCCCTGAATTGAGTTCATTTCGTGCCGAATGCAGAAAGATCTCTCTGGCCCCGACCAGTACTTAACGAATCCGCGCCTCCACCTTCTTACACAACGTGACACTCGATATAGAACACAGAAAAAGATCGAGAGAGAAGGAATGAAGATTAAGTGAGAGAGTCTCCATTTTGAAAATGTCATGGCCACAGATTCCGCAACGAAAAAGACAGAGAGAGAGAGAGAGAGAGAGAGAGAGAGAGAGAGAGGCTATGCATACATACATGCATATAGACACAGAGATATGCCATAGGACTGCTATATACGTATGTGATATGTTGTATCCATCCTCGGAAAGAGATTACGGAAATTTTCCTCGATGCAATTAGTGGAAGAATATTTACGACCCTCGGTTCGACGAAACAAAGAGAGAGCTCGTCAATATACACCCCAATGTGTGCAAATCATCCAAAAATGTTGCAACTTCATTTGTACTTATAATAATTGGGTTATTTACCTTTTTTTAATATCTTTCATGTTTTTTTATACATCGGCAAGGGATAATTAACAAGTTATTATTAAAATAATAATAACGGATGATTAGCAATTTTTTATAGAGAAAACAGAATAATAATTTACCAACGTTGTACCCAACGATATCAAAAAAAGGTCTGAGTCATTATTCAACGGTTCAACGGAGTGAATTCTTCTGGCATAAAAGAAGGAAAAAAGCCACCGGGATTGCCAACAACTACGTGCCGGGAAAAATGTAAGGGTTTGCCAGCAGCGAATTTCATAAACGACTGCAAAATTTCCATTCGGATTATCACGAAAAATCCCGGGTTCTGGTGACGAAGGATATCTATGGAATTTTGGTTAAATTTTAGACATTGGCTCTCTTGGACAGTGAGATTTATGATATAATATAACCGATTGGGAGACGATGTAAGTTATCTCCTCCACCTCCACTCCCTCTCATCCCTACTGTTTCTCGGATGAGTGCCCTTTACGTGTAAGAAAGACAGTATCTATTTCTCGAGTCAGACGAGAATACAGCAAAGAAGAGGATACTGAAAATGAAACGGTGGTAAAAGCTCTTAGCTTTTGTACATGGAGAGACTTTTATTCGAAAAATTACTATGTTTTTATTGTAGCGTCGGACTATATCGGCATAATGGGCAGTTTTACTATGTTTATTGTAAAATTATCGGGTAATTTACTATGTTTATTGTCAAATTCAACTAAATTATGTTACTTCTTCACATTGTTTACATCGATTACTCCCATTATACCGATATAGTTCGACGCTACAATAAAAACATAGTAATTTTTCGAATAAAAGTCTCTCCGTGTACAAACATATATCTATATACATGTTGAAAGTTTATTGTCTTGGATCAATCCCACCGAATCCGAGATTGAGATTAACGGTGCGATATACTCAGCGAGATACGAGATACGAGCAGGAAAAATTATATAAACGAAGTATCGTAATATCAAATGCTCGGTCGACGTTGTGTGTGCGAGGCTTTCGACGCGAAACATTTTTTTCATATTCTCATTTTTATTACGCAGCTCTTCATATTTTTCGAGAAGGTGAATATTGAAAGATTAAAAAATTTCTCGGGTAGGTCCTTTTTTATCTTTCATAGAGAAGAATTTTTTTAATACGAACTAAAAGTTCGAATAATTTGAAGCAATTGAACGATTAAGATGCACGCAAACATTTGCGTATAGACTCGAAGGATCAAAACCCAATTTAGGAAAGTTCAACAAGTTCTTCTTTTCGAGGTGGGTTGTTTCTTTTTCTCTTTCTCTTTTGCACGATACAGCCGAGAGAAATTGAGATTCCCATTTCGGTGAGTATCTAGAAGCTGAACTGTGGTTAGTTCGGCCAAAACTTTCACTCGTTAAAGCTCCGTGCACACTTTCCAAACGTTAATTTGTTTCGTTCGAGTTGCACTTCGGAGGAACATCTTCCACCAAGTATACAACGAGCACACCCTAACGACTTACATAATCTTATATATGCACCTTGTAGTATATTGACTTTTCAAAGCGATGTTAATTATCGATCTCGCCATTTGTTCCATCTTTGAAATTTTCAACCTCATCGAGTGAAACTTTAGTTACGGCTTTTCCTCACTGCACAGCTTTAAATTTAGCAAACCTTTCAATTTAATTTGTTTCTCGCATTAAAAGATCTTTAATTTGCTTATCATCTATGGGGCAATTGAGTAATAAGAACTGCTGTTAAAAATACGATGTTGAATTGAGACAAAATCAAATTGTTCAGTTAAGGCAATTGATCATGTTCGCTGATTTTTTTCTATCCACGGACCCATAGTCATTGTTTTCTTTTTTCTAAATATAATAAAATTAAATTTTACTAAACGACAGTCTTGATTTTTGAGACTAGGGAATTTGTTGAATTGATTCAATCGATAGCGTATCAATCAGAAATATAATAAGTGTCGTATACTCCCGTGCACATACGTACGTTGTACGTAAACATGATGAATGCACATATACAACATTAAATCGTAGACATATCGCAACTGCATTTGGGTCATAGAGAAAAGGCGAGGAGACAGGGGGACGGAGAGATGGGGGGTTGAAGCTGAAACTGTCCTCGCGTACGTGACTAACTCTCGACGAAAACTTAAGCTCTTCGATATTAGTCGGGGAAAACGATGGAGAACGAGAAATTGATGAAGACGTACGTGTGTGTGTGTCCTCGACTGTATAATCGCCAGCGCATTTTTCCATTTAAAAAAAGCAAGCGGAAGTAACTACTTTTCAATTAGAAAAATGAATGTCCGAGTTTTTTTCGTTAGTTCACAATGAGAATCGATCAAAAATAAATCGGAATCCCTACGAGAGATAAAAATTATTCGAGAATTTAAAAAAACATTAAATTTTTTACACTTTTATTCTAGATAGAGATTAAAATTTTTTTCTCCATATTACTCTGGCATTGAAATCCCGAAATTGCGTTTTCCTTAATTAACGATTAATCAATTTGAACTTACCAACTTGAGCCATAGATTGGTGATGAGCAGCTGATTCTTCTCGTCCTGAAAGTGCAGAAAGAAATATGATATGCTTTTATTGATCACCAGGCTAAAGAGCAAATGTTCTTTCTCGTACGACTAAATATTAAACCCGAATACAATATATTTTTAACTTATAATGCGAACTACGATATCAACTAAATTGCGTTTCAAAATATACCACGTTCTACATGTTTATTTCTACTACTAATAATCTACCAATTTAATATACATAATGTACACGGTTTAACGTATTAATCATGCAGCTAACTGATCTAAATACGCTGCTTTTTCTTCATTAAAACTTCGCAAAAGCTTCGTGCTCCCTTTACGATTTGTCAAAAGCTAAATTGAGCAAGCGATTATAAATCACACCATTTTTCATAATTATCTATATCAATAAAAACAAATTGGACCACGAAATCGTTATTCAATATTTTCACCAATTTTTGTTTTTCAGAATAAACCTTTCGTAAGGCAAACCGATAGTTGAAAAATCTCCAAAAATATTCGATTATGTTTTGAAAAATAAAATACAAAATCAATTATTTTCAAACACTGATCGTTTCAACGTTTCCGCACTACTAGTAATTATTTTTTAAATATAGAAATTATGACTAAAATACATAAAAGGGTACGTACGGCTGCTGTATTTATAGACATATAGACATTTGAATATTCTTTCCGAAGAAATCTCTTCGAGTAAAGTTTTGTTCAAACTCCTTCAAATCTTTAGCTTTTTGCAGTAAAAAATTACGTTGCAAAAATGACATTTCAAACACATCTTTTGTGAATTCGATTTTTTGCTTAATTGAATCGCTTTTTAAATATTCACAATTCCATCCTATTGAAAAATGTTATCAAAGTCGTAAACGCAGTACTATTAACGAGGGAAATGTTAATAAAAAAATCAGATTTAATGATTTTTGCATTTTGTTTTTTTTTTTTTATTATTTGGACATTGATACGACGCATTCGCCAACGTTTGGTACTCGTCACCGAATGCTTGGCAAGGAAATGTTTTTATGTGCGAGCTTTTTTAACGGAGCATTCGATTGTGGCAGTTTTACGTGCGAGTGACATTGCACTAGAGTGACAAAAAAAAAACAAATACAAAAATAAAATCACGTCGGTAGTTCGACGTTTTTACGATGTCCCGTTGGAGGTGGAGTTTCAAAATGGACAATCGATCGTGACACTGATAGCACAAGTGGATCGGAAAAATTGCGATTTCAAAAGGTGAAAAAGTAAATGAAAAAATTAGCTCCGCTGAATTTTGGATGTTCGCGTACTCCTGCCAAGAGGCAGTAGTAGAAAAATCATTGAATATTCAATTTTAGATTCGTACAATTTATTATGAAAGCCTATAAAAATATTCTTCGATGTCATCGTGTTAAAACAAAATGAAAAAAGAAAAATGTGAATCTTTTCCGATTATTATTATTCACGTGAGAAAACGTTTCTTCGTATCTTCTTGCCAATTATTCGATATTATTTTCTCTTAAAACAATTCATCGAGACATTTATTTTGAGACGTAAAAATCCCGGTCCATTTAATTAGTTTATCGATGCACACGAAGACAGCAGCGGATACTTGTCATTTAACCAGGTCGCGGCGATTAATGAAACCTTATAATAATGAGCAAAGCTATTATTATTCACGATGTCTGTCGGTATTTTTATGTTTCTTCTTTTCATTGCCACGAAATCATCTTTGTCGTCGTCGGGGTCTGTCTCGTCTCTCTTCCTTCGTACTGAGACGAGGCCAATCGTATGTTTTTGCGTGTGTATTAGGGTGGTTAAAAAAAATCGATATTTTTTTTTTCGAGGCGCAAGGGAAAAATGTTAGTACATTATAAAAAAGCAATTTTCCCAAAATTTGAGTGTTTAAAAAAATTTCTAGATAGCGCTCAATCGACTTTTTACATTTTTTCTATTTTTTGTTGAAAATCACGACAAAAATTATTTTTTCATTTACTCTCTGGGCAGAATTTGTTACCAACTTGAAGATAAGTAATGCTCCTAAAATTGTGACACTCTGAAAAATTTTAAAAAGCTGCCTTAAGAAACTGTTTTAGAGTTTTTTTCTATTATTCGCGATCCTAATACAATAAAGGTATGTATTGGATCAAAATACAGTTTTTTGATCATTTCCGTGCTCAGAAAAAATCATCAAAGCTACCTCAACCGGTTTTTTCCATTTTTTTAATTTTTAGCCAAAAATCTTAACAAATAATGGCAACGACCGAAATAATTTTAAACGATGTGCTAAAAGTATGTAAGTGATGGCCTAAAAATGGTCAAAAACCTATCACGTTATCTCGAAGATCCAGCTGAACCATATATTTTTTTATCGCGAGAAGAATATTTCTTGCCATGCTCGCTCACAACTTACAAAAGGTATTGTTATTGGTCATCGTTCTTCGTGATAAAACCGTTGCAATCTTTTATCCCAAAACCTATCCACTCAGCTGTGTCGTTGACAAATTACATACCCTCAAATATTATCAAGTACGTGTTGTAGTCCTGATTACTCTTCGAAATTATATGATTCATGTTCAAGAAAGTTGTACGGTCGATAACGCTTTTCAAATCAAGCTTATATAGATGATGGTGGGACACTATGGACTAATGGAGTAACTCTTTGTTCAATATTCTTCAAGCAGTAAGTTCCATCCAAGTGTGCTTTTTTATAATGAAATACCTTAAGGTTATAGATTGAGAACGAGCATAATACAGTTGTTGCGGAATTACGTAGCCTGATTTTTCACCGCTCGTCTTTCCAAGTCCGGGCAGTCTCGAGTTATCGCACAAGGTTCAAGCCGAACAAAACTATGGATAACCTCTCAACACTTCCGGAATTAGAATTATTAATCTTTTGTAACAGCTTATCATCTCAGTGGAGCATTACACATTGTGTGATTTCAAGATTATTTTTAAGCTGCTACGCTACAATTTTTCTACATTGCATTCGTTTTATCCGAATGGGGCTAATGCTCAAATTGATGTCTTTGGCATTTTCTCCAATTATTTCAGAAATTACTGCACATATATTTTTTAAAATTTTTTCATTTGGAAACGTGCAGAAGAATCTAAATCGTTCTTTTCAAATCGTTGGAACCTGAAGATTGCACGGCTTCTTCATCATCGAAGTCTGATATTTTTTCGCGCAAGACGAGGCTATCAAAAGATTGGTCACAGTTTCCATTTGTTCAGGAAAACAAAAGACTTTGACTCAATTTTGTTGATACATGTCAACATAGTTTAGTCCTTCTCCGTAAGTATTGCGAGTTTATAAAAAATTATATTTATTAAATGACAAGTTCATATTTGACGACTTCCATTCTGATCAAATTTGAATTATTTTGAGTGTATTTAAAAATTACATCGTAAAATATGATTTTAATAAAATTCAATCAGTTGCCACGTAATTCGTCTAATTTCTCGTACTAATTTCGCTGTCACAGTCTGCTGATATTTTCTTTGCTTTTACCTGCGATCCTTCAATAATTCGGGATATACTCTTGCAACAATTCCTTTATTTTTCTGTCAACAAATCAACCTGTCTTGGTATCAAAGCGCGGTATGCTATTTTTTTGAAATGTCGTATAATGCATTGAATATTTCTCCAAAATGCTTTTCATTCAGCGTTTGCGTCGGATTTACGATTTTTTTAGAGCATGGAAACTATCACAGAATTGTGATTTTATCCAATACTTACATTTATTGTATTAAGATCGCGAAAAACAGAAAAAAATCCAAAACAATTCCTTAAGGCAGCTTTTTAAAAATTTTCAGAGTGTCAAAAATTTTTGGAGCATTGCATATTTTTCAGTTAGTAATACTTTCTGCTAAGAGATCAAATGAAAAACATTTGTTTGTCGTGATTTTCAACAAAAAACAGAAAAAACCGAAAAAAATTTCTTGAGGCAGCTTTTTAAAAATTTTCAGAGTGTCAAAATTTTGGGAGCATTACATATTTTTCAGTTAGTAACACTTTCTGCTTGGAGAGCAAATGAAAAAAAAATTTTTGTCATGATTTTCAACAAAACATGGAACAAAAGTTGATTGAGCGCTATCTAGTAATTTTTGTTAAACGCTCAAATTTTGGGAAAATTACTTTTTTATAATGTACTAATATTTTTTCCTTGCGCCTCGAAAAAAAAAAATATCGATTTTTTTTAACCACCCTAATGTGTATTTGCGCTGGATATGAGCCGAAAAACGTTCAAGATCTTTTCCTTCGATGTTCTCCTTTTGCTCTCAGACGTTTCGACTCCGCAGGAAGGGACGAAGGTAAGATACATTGGTATCGAGGAAAAAATATTAAATGCAACATGTTGAACTATCATGATGAAAATTCTGAATCATTTAAATAATTTCTTGTCAAGGGTCGAAATAACACTCAATAAAATAAATCAATAAGAAAAAGTATTAAAAAAATATTTATCTTCCTTTCGATGATTGTAAAGGTTTCCGATAGTTCGACATCTCTCTTGAGATTGAACGGTACGAGGACAAACCCACCGAACGATTGTGGACAATGTAGTGCGTCCTGTGTAAATCAGCCTACGCTTCGTGCCTTCTCCGAGTTTCGCTTCCGAGTTTCTCTCGTGCGATGTAACCCTCGCAAGTGCAACCTGTTTTAACTCCAAATCGACCTTCGGGGTATGTATGAAGGAACCCACCGGAAGAGCGAATAGGAGATGAAGATGAAAAGGATCTGAGCATGTACAACGTGATTTCATCGATTCTCTTAATAAACAATTCACTTAACGAGTCCATTTAGTGAATTAGAATGCGAACCGTGCTTTTCGGCTGCGGTTAACCTTTTCTCGTATCACCCCTAACATTAACGGGGTCATCCCATGTGACAGCTATTTTTTTTTGCTTTTTTCGGAAATTTTTTTTTGATGAACCATTAAAACACACTATCTTTGAATTGTTACCACACATTTATTAACATTTTTACAGCCACTCAGAATTTTATCAAACAAAAATAACGAGCTGAATCAACTTTACACCGTTTGGAAGACACTCATGTGTTGGTGGACGGCTGCCATGATTCCGGAGGTTTGGCTCATCTGAAATCAAAAAATCAAACGGCATTTTAATTTGTAGATCTGAGGCTATCGTTGGAACTAGAGTAAAGTAAAAATATCGAAAATTGAATTTTTGGCACGGTTTTGAAAGTCGAAAAAAACGACGAAACTTGGAACTTAACATTTCAAACCGTGCCAAAAATTCAATTTTCAATATTTTTACTTTATTCTAGTTCCAGCGATAGTCTCAGGTCTACAAATAAAAATACCGTTTGATTTTTTTGTTTCAGATGAGCAAAACCTCCGGAATCATGGCAGCCATCAACCAACACATGAGTGTCTTCCGAACGATGTAAAGTCGATTCAACTGGTTATTTTTGTTTGATAAAATTCTGAAGGATTGTAAAAATGTTAATAAATGTGTGGTAAAAATTCAAAGATATTGTGTTTTAATGGTACATCAAAAGAAAATCCCAAAAAAGCGAAAAAAAAATAGCTGTCACATGGGATGACCCCGTTAATGCATTTGCACGTATAAATTCGAGTATTATCAACAATCCTTTGCCAATTCCTCACGATTTGTTGCTCGTTACGATTACGAATGGACGATCTAGAATCTCTGTATTCATATACACACACACAGATATATGCGTGAGTATACACGAGTATGTATGAATTTGCAAGATCCAATTAAGAAGCCAAGTTCGAGGTTTAAATAATTAAGCTCACTTTGTCAAGCCCTAACACACATGCATAAGTCTACATGTGTGCAATTATAAGTATATGAAAAAAGAATATCTATGCACCCGAAGGTAACGATGTATATGAGGTACTTGGTACCCGTGCATCAAATTGTCAGGGCAGCCCTAACTTAAATTGGGGCCTTGAAGGGCTTGGACATGGGTGCCCTATCAGACATTGCCAGAACACTGCCAGGTTAGGCCCCGACAGAGCAATTTTAGGGAAGCCAGGATTATTTAAAACATGACACATTTAAGGCAACCCATTAAGGACCTAGTCGGGCTGCATTAGGGCAGTTCCCATTTCAAGGAATTATCATATTATGACGGAACCATGTCGGGTCTCAATAAGGCGAAATTTTCGGAACTTTGATGCTCCAAAACGTGGCACTCTCAAGGCAGCCCATTGAGGACCTAGTCGGGCTTCAGCAGGATAGCCCCTATACAAATGACGAGAAATATTATATCAAAACTAAATCGGGTTCCGAGGAGGCAAAAAATCGGAGTCTTATTGATTTTGAAAATTGAAAAGTTTGCATGAACGCAAATATTTCGTCGTGTACATTAAGAATTTGAATGTTTTCTCTTTATATTGATAATTTAAAAAAATTATTATTATAATTTATGTTGAATTTACTTCATGTCATTGTTTTTATTAACATGTTTTTCAAACTTTTTTGGTTTGCGATATAAAGATTCTGAATTATTTGTTGGAAGATTTTGGAATGCTTGGTATGTTACATTTTTTAACCAATTTTCTTCAAAGAGACTGTAGCGTAAAGGTAGCGTGCGTATGCGCTTGAGTCTTACAGATACGTAGGTAAGTAGGATCGAATCCCGGTGTAGGTAGGAGAATTTTTCTGCGTAAATTAACGTCAGGAGTAATGGAAATAGTGAAATATGACCAAATGTGATCGGAAATTAAATTCCAATTAAAAAATTAATATTTTTTTAAATGTTCAATTTTTGATAGGGGTCTGACAGGGCTAGTGATAAGGCCCCGACTTATATACCTTTAAAGGTCCTTTTTTAAAAAGCGTGACAGCCCTTTCAGGGGCCAATATGGGAGTCCACACAAGGGCCTCAACTAAGTTAGGGAATTCTGATCGGGGCCTTTTCGCAGCCTCAATTCAATTGACGCACGGGTAGTACACGTTTATGTATTTTCAATAAGAGAATGTATAGCGCAAAAGCTTATACGTTCACTCACTCCTTTCGTCTCGTCTCGTCTCCCAGTCGAGAATATATATCGAGTCCACTGTATGCCCTAGCGAGCCTCGGACTACTGCAGCAACTAGCTTCCAACCCTGTTAAACCCCTTTCCTCGCGGCTCCTTTCCGCGAAGCACCCCTCGCGCCCCGGTAGTCGAGCTACGGGCGCGTTAACTCATCGATGCAGTTATCGATGCAAGCGATCGACGGCTGCTTTCTCTCACTCCCTCCTTACCATAACTCACCTGCTTTTCCTCTTCGCTCTCCCGTGATAAACGCTCTTTCAATGTTCACACCAGCTTCCCCAGAGGCAACGCGGCAATCTCTCTTTCCTCCCTCTCCAATTCATCCACCTATGTACTGTACCGACGCCTCGGCCATACCGACCCCCCAAGGCATTGTTTCTCCGCACGAGTATCCTTCATTAAGCTGCGGTTTATCGACGTACCCCCACTCTTCGTCCCATTACGTACCGTTGTAAAACCCTCTTTCCACCGATCGGAACACTTCTCTACTCTCTTCTGTATTACACGGGCACTGCTCTCTTTCCAAGCGAAAAAGAGAGAGAACGAGAGAGGGAATAGGGGTGAAATAAGGCCTTTAGATTGCTTGATGTTTCTTGTACAGGTTTTCCTTTCTTTTTACTTGTACTGTATTACTCGTATTGGCTCAATGTGCCAAGTTCTGACCAATATCGAATTTTTTCATTTGCAACCGTCGCTTTCTGACATGTGATGATTTTTTTTTACCTTCTATAAGATATTCCAAATACTGTCTAGTTCGAACTACTTTAGAACTTCGATACCGTAAGAAAAAATGACGTATTAACGACGCAAAAAACGTGTTTTGTTACTTTCAAAAATACTTTTTTACGATGTCGCAAAAGAACTTTTTATAACTTGATACTTATTCCATTACATAAAAAAAATATCGTTCGTGTGTTATTTTCACTAATAGCGTTTTTACGTGTAACCAGTCTTCTTTACGAAAAGGATATTATCGTTCAGTTCGTTTCAGCACTGTCTTTGAAAAGTTTGCAGTTATTTTTCTTTTTCTTTCATTTTTACGTTTTATCGGAAAGTCTCTCGTCGCGCCGAGTTTGTCGAAAAATTGTTCGACTTGCATTGGCGCAGCAGGGAGAATGGCGTTTTATCCGCATGTGACACACGGTGAGCACATGTTATACCTTTCAACGGACCAGAGCGAGACAGAGAAGAGAGAAAGAGAAAACAGTATCAGAAACAAATCCCCTGACCGCGTGGTGCAATGCCTGTTATACTCTTTCTCCGGCAGTCGCTTCCCTCCCTCCCTTCCTCCTGTCCTCTTCCTCCACCTCCCAATATCCGTGCACCCTCCGAAAAAACAT
This sequence comes from Rhimphoctona megacephalus, assembly GCA_963989365.1. Taxonomy (NCBI): domain Eukaryota; kingdom Metazoa; phylum Arthropoda; class Insecta; order Hymenoptera; family Ichneumonidae; genus Rhimphoctona; species Rhimphoctona megacephalus. The sequence continues at coordinate 24,271,457 of OZ022419.1, read as the reverse complement.
TATCGTGAGATATTGTACGTTCGTGTGGACCGAAACCAACCCCAACGAACCTATATATATATATATATATATATATATATATATATATAAAGTAGAACAGTGGCTACAGCTGCACCACGATATATATTGCGTCCACGTATATATATCGGGTATTCCACGTCAAATTGACCAACCAGCGACCCCACCCGTTCCAATTGAGTTCAATATTTATTATATTTCTTTTACAACTCTTAAAGACGCACAGATTTTCTTCTTACTTCGAAAAAGAAGTGAAATTTCAATTGAAACAAATAGTTTTTAAGCCAGGTTGAAAAGAAATAGCAAGGATTTTTGATAACACGTCCATTACAAGTTTTCCCAAAAATCTATACTTCACAGCTGTTCCTGAGGATAGCAGATATAACTAAGTAAATAGTTTAAGGCAAAAAACACAACATTTACTGTCAAATGATCGATAAATTCGGCCTTACTCACTTCAATATTTGCCAGTCTCCCGTCATTTTCACCAGTACAACGATAATATAATAAACTTACTTCTTGACAATCTGCAACGGACACTCTGTGCACGTCTCGGTGCAAATTTCATCCGAGAGATAGGAAAAGTATGCGAGAAAGAGCGAAACCAAGAGAGAGAGAGAGAGAGAGAGAGAGAGAGAGAGAGAGAGAAAGATCTCCCTTCGTGTCCTTTCAGCGTCGTAATCGGCTGCTGTCAGGTCACATTCTTTCGGGAAAACTCTCGAGAGTTTCACGATGGAATTTCACGAAAGCTCGGAAAGAGCCCCTTCTGCTTTTCTGCTTCGGGTACAGCGTAGTTTAGTATGTATACATACACATGAGTATATGCGTAAGTATAGATATATGTATATAAATATGAATGCATATATATATATATATATATATATACGGCGAGAGGGATAGAGTTTATAGTGTGTATATTTGGGTGACAGTAACAGCAGCAGCAGCGGCAGTCATGCCGATGTCGTTGAGAACTCAAGAGACAGCAAACGACCCATTTCTGCATATATATTCCAACCTCATCCCTTTTACTCTTCCTCCTCGATCTTTTCATCCCTCGAGTGTCGCGCCAGAGTGCGAATTATCGTGAAATTTTACATAACATTTTCCACGTTCATACATTGACTCGAACGGAGAAAGAAGAGTTCGCGAGCTATTTTCATCCATCGGTCTCGTATTCGTCCATGGGAGAGACATCGTTGTCCATCTACAAAGTCGTTCCCTACACCCTGTGCACGGGTTCTCGAAAGAAATATTCCGTAAGGGCTACTGCAGAGGATGATGCAAAAAGTTAGACTTATAACGTACCATGCGCCATGGAATCACAACAATTTCCACACCATTAAAGAAACAAAAGATAGAAAAGAAACAATAAATAAAAATATTTATCTATTCGCAATAAACGGGGTCTTTGACGATTTTTTCTCTGCTTCCCATAAATAGTAATTTTATTCCTCCAGGGCAATGGATTTTTTATTTATTTTAATAAGATTCAAAACGGTACAATAGCCACGTATCAAAGAAAATATGATTGGCTGAAATTATATTTACACGCGATGGAATGAGAAAATATTTTTACATTTAATCGTACAATTGAAATACTAAAATGAACTTTTCTCCATCGAAATTCTGGAGAATATGAGAATTTTTAGAGTGAATTTTTGGTGTGTTACAAGAGCCTGGAAATTTTATTTCATCAAGAGGTAACTCAAAATGACTCTCGATTAAAAATATTCAGATACATACCGTATACGTAGCTAGTAAGCCATCACCATATACAATAGTCGTTTACATATTAATTATAAGGGTAGATCGTTGTAAGAGGAATAACGAGTCTTTCCACGTATCTCTGCTTGAGATTCAGAGATGCAGAAACAACAAATTGCACGTATGCAATTCCGTCATGTATATAAGCATATTTATATAGATATAGATATATACTTGTACGGTTGCTAATGCATTATACATATCAATAACCCGTCTCACGCAAGATATACATATTGATGATGCTTCCACGCCTCTCGACGTCCGAACCAACCAACCGAATAATTTTATACGCGGACGAAAAAATTCATTATGTTTGCCTCTCTTTTGTAAAAAACAACATGCCAAAATTGGCTGAGCAGCTGAAAAAGTTCATCCATCTGGAAATTCGTTCAATAATTCAAAATAAGTATGAATTCGTTCAAATTCGTTCCTAAATAAGTAAAAATTCGTTGAAAATAAGTACAAATGTAAATAAATTGTTTTATAAATAAATGAACACAATGAAAACAGGAAAACGAAACGAAATCCCGTGTAAATCTTTGAAATAATGCTTTCGAATTTTCACGCGTGATTAAAACTCATCTGATACTGAATCCCATCTATAAAAAATAACATTTTTTTTTAGTTTCGTCATATTGAGGATTGGGCAAAGTTTCGACATGATTAACAGTCACGTATACGTCGAATGAAATCTATATACTACTGTACTATATTTCAGTAAAGTATAGACTCCCGTGAGAGCATATACTCGTATGCTTACCGCACACTATAAGCCCGGACAAACGAACCACTACCATTGTTATTAAGATAACGAGTTTTGCAGCAAGTTCGTGGTCGTCGTTAGTCATCCAAAGGGGGTTGGAGAGAGAAGCTACTCTCTTCAGGGATGCACGAACATCAGGCTCCGCGTGCATGAAAAACACAGACACGAGAAGCATGAATAAACATATGACGTTATCGGAAAGTGATTCAAATCTGTAGTCCCCGTATAGGGAACTATTCCTTTCCACTTATCGTCCACTTTTTTCATAACGAAAAACTTTGTTACTGACGGAAAACTCTCGTGGAAAATTATATAAATATAGTATATGTGTCGCGGTGATACGAAATTCATATTCATGCCATCCCTAGGCAGTAAAACATTGGCTGACGGAGGTCGAGTTTGGCTCGCTCCATTTTTCACCAAATTCTTGCGTACGTTTAACCAATAGTCGATGAATAAAATTTTTGGAAATTCTCCAGAGAGTATTCCTACAAAATGATCAATTTTGTACGAAAGAATTTACATCAATTGTAAAATTTTGTCCCTTTTTTGTCACTGTAATGATATCTATTACAAACTTTAATTTACGAGTTCAAATCGTACAAGGTCGTCCTTAAAGATAGGATACAATGCGATGTACCAATTCCGCAACGATTATTCGTTCGCTCGTCTATTTTACTGGATTTGTTTTCTATCAATATTCTTTCCTTCGAATGCATCTCATCATCGTCTAGTCGTTTAGTTTCGATAAACATTATTTGGCAAAGTGTCGGATGCCTAGTGGCCCGTGTACTGAACACGCTCGATACTACCGGAAGTTTCGAATCTATATGTATATATAATAGTCAAGGAAGCCTCTCAAGAATTTACCCTTCGAGAGGAAAACGGGGTCATCGCCGGCAAACTCTAAACAAGTGAAGGGGTGCGCACGGTGTACGTGTGTGAGCGCACTGGCATGTTTTCCCCCGTATGGCCCAAGGAGAATTCAGTCTGGCATTTTTCTTTCCCTACTTGGATAAAACGCGGGAGAGAGAATGACGAAAAGTTGTTTTGTAACCACCGAGTGGCCATCACTGTAAATGTGTGTGTATTCATGTGTATGTGTGTGTGTGGATGTACGCGGGGGTGTGTTAATATCAGAGATGGAGATCGGAAGAGTACTTGGAAGTTGCGGACGATGAATCATCCAAAATCTCCTAGAGCCCAGTAATGAGAAATATAGTCTGTGAAAATGAATAAAGCGTGCAAGTGCGTGAAGGAGAAAATGGGGGGGGAGGTTGAATTAATGCTGCGCGGAGTAACCACAGAAGAACGCGCCGAGTCGTTATAAAATCATCACTCAGAAACGGGTCGTTGAGATATTTGCTCCTCCGGATTCTCGTTTTCCCGCTGATATCCAAGGGTATGAGAGGTCCCACCCTCCGAAACGAGAGGTTTGTCCGAAAGTACCGGTAGTCTGTGTCTCCTAAAGTCAACTCTCCATTATACAGTCAAAACAAAGAAAACGGACCCCGTCTTTATTATTTTTCTTCCTACTTTCTTTCTTCTCTGTTTTTCTTTAATTTTTTCTCTTTATCGTATATGTTTCGAAATATTTTGCAGAAAGGACCGCTGAGACTCAAAAAGAAATATATTAGCCACAGTAAATATTGAAATTGAAAAAGTTTGCTCCAATTATGAATTCTCTCGACATATATTAAGTCTATAGTAAAATAAAATTGTTCCTTGTTCAAACGATGTTTTATTCTCCTTCTTTGAGTAACAGACCCTTGAGCTTGCGGTCGACATATTGGGGCCGACCATGAGTAGATTCGGAAATCAGATTTAACAGTTTGAAATCGCTCAAAAGTTGGTCGCATCAGCTGGCCGTGAGCTGGATTGTAAAGTTATCAACATTGGTCGAGGAGCAGGAGATGCAGATATAGAAATTGAATCAAAAGAGAAACGAGAGAATTTCTGCTAGGTTGCATAGCAGAAATCAGTGGTTGATGCCGGGTATCTGCTCGAACGCATATACAGTCTCGGAGACATAGATCCGGTTGGCGGCGTGGTCGTATGAGAAAACCACAAAACTCAATTGTATGCGGTCACTCCCTCCCTCCTGATAATGGTTTGGGAAGACGAGTTCTCGATAGATATCTCTCCATTCCATCTGCATCAGCCGCAGAACATGGAGAAACGATATTGCAATATTTTTCAGGATCGAACGAACTCAGCTATAACCGAAATCGATCAAATTTATCCTGCACTCGTGTCAAATACATTCTACATATAGTATATATATCTAGGATAACATAAAATATATATATGTATAGAACAGATTTATCGAGTAATAATTTTGGGCTTGGATGACTGATTAATGTCTGATATAAATTCAGCTTGAGTCATAGCAAAAAGAATAAATAATCGATGAGGAAATTTGTTTCGCCATCGATTGCACAACTATTCGCGATAAATGGTCACAGGTCAAAATGGACGAACAAGTTACGACCTACACTAACAAAAATTCGAAACAAGAATCAACGGAGCGTGGCTCGTTTTACGATAAATCTGGTAGTTAATGGATTCGAGAATCCTGTGTCGCATCATTGACATTATTTATGGCAATGAACACTAGAAGTCGTGATTCAATAGGGAATACGTTAATTATATCCTCGTCTGATTTGAACACACATCAATAAATTTGCTTGCTTACCATCTCGTCTACATACGTGTATAAATCTACATGTATGTATGTAGGGGAAAGGAGAAGAGGACATTGGATCAAACGATGCATCTCTCCTCGTTTCATTGTAAATTACAGGATATCAATTCGAAGGAGGGATAGAGAGAACGAGAGATTCCATGTGTTCTAGAATACACGAGCCCGGGTCTCATTTAGTCTCAGTCTCACCGGTAATGGGCAATCGGATCTGGTGTCCCGCATCGCGAGGACGAGACGGAGTCAAAGGGAGAGAGAAATCGATAGAAACACCTCCCCCACCCTACGTACTAGTAAGAGAGAGAGAGAGAAAGAGAGAGAGAGAGAGAGAGAGAGAGAGAATCCCAGGCGATGAAGTCTTCAGCATCTGTATTGGATCCATCTCAAGAACAAATGCTTCCACTTCGTGTTGTCTTCAGATGTCTTCTACATAGTTGAAAACTAATCAAAGTGTCTCCGAACGATCGAAACTACTAGTGCCCGAGGCTTTTTTGGTTAACTTGCAAAATCTTGGAGGTAATTTTGTTCCAGTCATAGCCTTGAAATATTCCACTCAGGGGTCTATACCTCACACCAACTAAAACGACGACGTTGCTACCACCCGATGAAAAAAAAGACAAAGTTATGATTCTCCAGGGTTTCGAAGCTTCCTGGAATGTTGGCTCCGATTCCATGATGGGCTGGACAGGAAGGGCAATAGCTCACAAATATCCCATGGGAACGAGTTATTATCCTCTTTAAGGAAGAACGAGGAAACGGAGCCGCAAAGGATCATCAGCAGTTCTCAGTTCCCGTGAGGCGGCAAGCTCTCTTGACCAAAAATCTTTTGTTCTCCGTACGGACCTATTCGTGCTAAATCGTCCTGGTTTCAAGATCCTCTACAATATAATATTGTTTTTTCCCACCACTGTCGGGAAAAAATGTTTTATTTTGTTTAATCGAAAGCTTCAAGTGATAAAGGCGTATCGAACGTATACAGCCATAGATTGAAAGCTCTCTTGATGGTTTGCAGCCTCAAGGAACTATACCATCAGTATACGCGTAGGGGAGATCAATTGAAGCCTATTGTACGGGGACGGATCGTATAATCTGTGCTGAAAGGACCTTTCCTACGGTCACGAAGTGATAATTAATCAAGCGTGTAATTTCATATGTCCACAAATGTGTCTACTTAAGCGGGAGTTTCTGCTCTGTAGAACTTTGACCATAGCGATCTCATCTTCTATCACACCGCGACGATTCCCCGCGGGGATTTAATTTACGGTGGCATACAACCCGCCCCGAACATCTACCGACGATTATTCGGTACAATATGGATCAATTTGGATACACACCTGAGGATTGGCTTCGAATCTTCCTTGGCTAGGCCCCATTCGCCTCGTTGAATCAAAATCCAATAGGAAATACCAAATTTCTATACGCAATGCCTTACACAATCAAACATTAAGATTCATTCATTGATTTCTTTTTCATTTCATTTCATTGATTCATTCAATTCATTCATGTTTCACTTTCCTTGTATTTTTATTTTCAATCACAAAACATAACCCGTCGTTAAATGCTACAAGTGTCATCCGACTTGACAAACAAACGAGCGGTACAAATTGAGACAGAAAGGGCGCGTGTCTTCTCATTCAGCCCACCAGTTTTATTACTCGCTATTACTAATATACTCGAGAATACAAGCCAAGTACGAAAGGATCATCTCCTTGCCATCGAGAGATTGGAGAAGACGAATTACCCCCTTATGTCACTTTCCTGCTCCCCTCACTCCCGCCCTTCCGTCGTCGTTTACATTTATATCTCTTTGCTTTATTGCCATCCACGGAATTGCAGGGTTTGCTTCCCAGATGCATGAAAATTCCATTTAAGTTCGCTCAAGGGTCTCGTGTGACCCAACCACAACTTTTAGTAGGAAAAGATCCCATTATACGATCGTATGTACACATACATATATAAACAAATATACTCATATCACCTTGACACATTTCATTTGATTTATGGTCGATAAATTTATTTTTTGCAGTAACCATTATCATATTATTTACATACATATATGTATGTACTAACACATATACAAGTTGATATCATAATTTTATACCGGCAACGTTGAAACGATCTCATCATGCACATAAGTACTAAATATATAAATTCAAATGTAAAATCACATGTAAACTTAAATTTATATATTTTTATACTTTTTGACGCTGTAAATAACATTATATTACCGAGGTCAACTACACTATAAAAAAAAAAAACAACAACTACGTAATATAATACACTACGACAGCGATAATATAGTATATAATACTGGTGGTATATTAGTAGTAGTAGTGGTAAATAGTATTAATTGTATTCCAGACCAGCACGACGAAAACCATAATATTGCGCTCGCTCATAGTTTATATAACATGCAGGGATATAATAAAAAATTTATAGAGAATGATTTATTTGATCATTTTTAAGGTTGGTGGTTTAGCATAGAAGGATATATAATAGACGTACAATGAAAAAAGATAATAATGAATTATAATCAATAATACAAAAGTGTCCCACTACAGGCATATAGAAAATATATATATGATCAATAATTAATCATAATTAATCTTAATGATGATTAAAAATGTATATAATGCATTATACCTAATGTAGTGTGATTTTTTGCATGTCTATCACTTGATCAATATATGCATATATATAAATATACCTATATGTATTTATATATACACACATACATATATATATATATATATATATATATATAGTAGTCGAACGAAATACAACCGTAACCAACTTTTACATAATGAGATTTGTGAAATGTGTTTTTTGTGTATACGAAGCGTTCCAATCCACTTCGAGTTACGTACGATCCATAATTTCCTCATTAATTCGTCCTCGACGTTAAAAATTTTTATTTTCTTTGTCTATTATTTGATTTGTTAAAAATAATTCAGTCAAAATAAAATTGCAATATACTATTATTTATAAATTCTGGAAAATTATCCGTCTCCTCTGTTGAAACTTTGACAGTTAACAGATATTCTTCCTGGACGTTTTTGATCAAACTAATTTTTAACATTGAAGAGTATATTTAAGAAAATATTGTGTTAATCCCTAATGAGTGTTCGAAAAGGAAAAACTATCAATGATATTAAATATGAGTAACCGCGACAGGATCAATCGCACTTCATTTTGGCTTAAAATACCTCGTTTACAGGAAGTGATAATAGAAAAAGAAAAGAAAACAATAATGTGTATCGATGTCTATCGCAATAATCGGATTGTTTATTGAGTCCGTTTTTCTTGTCTTTTGTACGTAGGTATAATCGTAGTAGCAGTCGTGTGTCAAGAGTATTTTCGGTCAGACGTGCGTGCTCGTATCGCATTGTTCACTCGGTCATTTATCCCAATGCCCGTATTTTATTCACTTCCGTGTTTTATGTACCGGTATTGTCCGGTCACGCATTATATGTACGTGGGTGGCTTTTTTCGTGTTATAAAACCGTACGAGGCTGAAGATTCGCGCGAAAACCTCCTCACGAATATTATATGGGCCCATGTCCGTCCCATCGGACTATCAATTTTTCAATATTTTCTCTTCTACCGAGCTTCAACAATATTCATCCAATCGATTAAAAATTTTTATACTCGCACTTAACTAGAATTAAAAACGACATGATCAAATTGCGTGTATGTGCTTGAAAAGTATGTTTTACATCGATGTTTTTTTCAGTCCGAATTACCCGTAGCAAAAATATAAATAAAATGGTGTCAAAGTTTTGATACTCGAGCGAGACTCGTATAAATAATTTTCGAAAAAGGAATAACCGAATTGGTCATCGGGACGTACCGCGTATGGAGCAAAGCGACGAAACGCATATGTGACACGCGCAAACAGCGATATAATATTCTCCGGGGGAGGAGGAGGAGAAGGATGAGAGGAAAATTAGCTTTTCGTTCAGGGGAACGTTGTGACCTTTCCACGTAAAATTTATCTACGTGTATGACGCGAATAGGAGGGAACCGGAAAATCGATCAACTCCATCAGTGGCGTGGCTTTGTGCATAGAGTTTGTCAACACCAAATTCATCTAATTGCACACTTCGTTCAATTGATCGAGGAAAATCACAAACTGATGAAACCAAATTGTTCCCACTCAATTGTACTTTAAGCTCGTTCGCGAAAACGAAAAAAAAACTATTCCATTCTGATTTTCTTTCCCGTTGCAAGTTTTTTACACGATTTCATCGTCCAATCGGTCGCTTATTTTTTATAAACAGAAAGAAATGTTGTTTTTTTTTTTTTTTTCAATACACAAAAGTAATTATTTATCAAAGCCGATCGGAATAAATAACAGACGAGCGGAAGAGAGATACATATTTGATTGGACGATGCCGTGCCATGTCGGTAGCCGGAAAGGTCCTTAACCCATCAGAGTCTGGGATACTTTGCCAGTAAGAGTCTCGCAAGTGGGTGGAGGGATAATTGACACCCTTTTTGACGCGCCGTGGTCTGCTCTCTCGCTCTTACCCTTTCGGTCGCATCGATTTCTCAGGGTTGTGCAGCGGGAGAGTATACGGCCTGCCAACGAGTTTATGAGATAATATGCGCGCCCCTCGCCCACTCTTTTCACATCCATCCTCTACTCTCTCTGTGCTTTTTTTCCTATGTACGAGCCAAGAGCTGCCAGCATATTCTCTCTCCGTATAGATGATCACGAACCCCGCCGAGCTTCTCTCATCACGCTCTCCTTCTCCGTGTTCTTCTCCTCTTGTAGTCTCAATGCACTCGAAAGTAATTCAGTCGTTCATCGAGAGCTCGAACAAAGTGACCCCCTCTGAGCAAGAAGCCCACATTGTAATATGCTCCTAATATCGTACCGACAAAGCCATCTTTTTGTATATGATGTAAAAAAAAAATCACTCCGTTATAAGATTCCTCAAAAAATGAACCATCAAATTGTAACTGTGTTTAATGTAATTTTATTATAAATTCCATGAGAATTAAACTGTAGAAATGATTGAAAATCCACTTTTTAAAGGCAAATTCAACTCGGCGTGGAAAAGGAGCTTTTTATCAAACAATATGTCGCATTGAAGCTTTGTGTACGCGAAATGACAAATGGCGTATTCGATCACAGTTCGAGAACAAAATCTGTCGCATTGATACCTTGGATGTTCGATAATTGGCCTCTCCGTATCGCGCGCATCTATACTCGATACGTACTCCACAAATTATCCATTTTCCCAGTGGAGATGTCGCAAAACGAGAATCATCGTGAACACGATGGCGAAATAATGTGTGAAAAGGGCGGGAACAAAAAAAAAAAATCCGCGTAATTATCCGGTTCCTTGAATTATCGCGGAAGACTGCATCGTGCAATGATACGCGCGCTATTGAATTATAAGGAGAATAAATGGTGTGTGCATGTGTGTATAAATGTGCATTGGAAGAAGCTTCTTTTTTGTTTTCGTCGCATATCGATTTTTTTTCTCGTTTTCTCGTATCGTTTCGAGAGACCACTTCCGCAATTCGATATACAGGATAGTCTTTCGAGATATACGAGGGTTAGAAGAGTCTATCGTTAGTAGCACGTCCCTTCTCGAAAGAACCGCTGGAATATTTTCTCGTAAAGCGAATGTGCGTTAGTGCGTGTTTGTTTGTTTCACCCTCTTTTTTAGTGGGCAAAGAGCTATGCGGAATTATGCTATAAGATTTTAGGGCAAATAAATTTTCGACAACCCCAAAGTATGCGAAGGACTGTTGCGTTATGACAAAATATGAGCTAAAGAAAGACAAAAGTATTTGGTCTTTTCTTTTCTCGAACCGCCCCTGCAACCTGTGACCGAATTTTAACGCGTCGTCAGGGACAACGACGTATATATTTTTCATGAGAAAAAGGCGTTGGCAAAACGAATTTTTGCTTTGAATTCGATTCTTTCTTTCGTCCATCATTTACGCATCATCAATTCTAAAATAAACGACATTTCTTGAGATTAAACAAATCAAAGTTATGTTCGAACTATCGAATGATCATCACAATTTCTAACGCCGATATATGATATCGCTATGAGGCCTTGGATGATATTTACGAAGACGCACGTAACACCGAGTTTCGTTCTGTCCTTCGTCTTTGTCTTATTTTCCTTCGTTGGTCTTTTGTTTTTTTCTTTTTTTTTTTTTTTTAATCCTAGTTTCAGTGATAAAAAGTGTCGATGATGAATAGTGTTGGAAAAATGAAAAGAAAATCGTGTATATAGTATAGACATTTTTTTAAGAGTGAGAGAGATTTTTTTTTGTTTGACTTACAACGTCGATAATTTGCATTAGAGTGAGGCCGAAGCTCAACACGAGGGGCTCGGACTCATTGCCCACAGGCCGCTCCAGCACGTTGTAATTATCCAGGAGGTCCTTTAGCAGCTGCTTCTCATGTAAGCCGCCACTTACCAGCCCTAACCAATTATTATTTCAGTCATGCCCGGTCGAATCGACGTTATACGGTGACACCACTTCTTTGCGTACATTCATCCCTTCAATTCTCTTTTTTTTTTATCCCCTTAATCGGAGAAAAAAAATACAACAAAAATTCGATACTACAAGGTAAACGGTTGAACGCTTCTGTTTATTCCTTACTTTTTAATCGACATAATATTTTGTACATGTGCGCTTCGGGCGATGGGTAAATTTCTTCAGGATCGAGTGAAAAGATAAAAATAAGCAACTGAGGAAAATTTGAATAAACATAAATGTTGTTTTTCCATGAACGGGACTTTATTGACGAATCAAAAGTTTCGGTAATTAATACATCCGAAGCGTTTTTCTCGTCCGCGCAAGATTCAGTAGCCAAAAGAAAGGAAAATACTTAACTGCGCAAGATACTCGAGATTTGGGGGGGATAACGTCGTGAAATGAGATTTTATTTTGGAACATATACGAGCAGCAAAATTCGCCAGACCGTAAATGGAGACAGAGGTTAATGGAAAACAAAGGAAATCCCGGGGTTCCCAGGGCAGCTGTAAATATTTTACCAAAAAGAATTTCGTATCGCGAGACGCGCGATACGAGAGCACCGTTGAGGAACGAAAAAAAATCAGGTCGTGTACGAGCACGTAGTAATTCATATTCGTATGTGTAAACGATTTAAAATTTCATAAAGCCTCAAGAGCTATTTACTGAAACAGAATTAAATATTTTTCAACTCTGCTCGACTTTATGTATGTGAGATTTTTTTAATCCAATATACTTAAACAGTTTTCGTATATAACGTAAAGTTTAGCATAATGTGAACTTCTCCCCTTCGCTCTCCGCTCTTTCTCTTTCCTAACCCAACTTTCAGATGTGAAATACACGACATGTTGGCAATTGTATACATCGGATTTTTTTTCTTCTTTCCACAGAGTCGAAACGTATTGTTCGTTCGATGCACGTTGGTTTATTAATTATTGCTGCTTGCTTAACTTTACATCGTGATCATTAATCTCCGTACTTTTAAACTCCTTTTCTCGATGAAACACTTATCGAAATCTCCTTACTTTCCTTCAACTATTTTATGCTCTGTTATTATAATACAAAAAAAAAGACAAACGTTCTCAATTCTAACGTAGGAAAAAGTTTATACAGTATTATCGAACTTCATCTGTTTGTTTCACAGCAATTTATCAATGAAACATAATTTATTTCATTTAATTAGTCTTTTAATTTCATATAATAAAAAATAAACAACAATGATTGTCTTTTATGAAGTGCGAATCAGTAGAACAAAAAAAAATAATAAAACTATTTATAGTAATAGTAAATGTCCAACTTGACAGGTAATGCGGATGATGAGATTGTATCGAATATTCTCACAACTAGGGCCGCAAACGATTGGGTTAATAATCAGGGGCGTTAGTTAATGAGATAGGGAAGGTGGTCACTGTCAGTTGAGGGAGGAGATCGCCGATCGGGATTTATCACTGCGCGCACGCGGTTAACGCGCCTCTATACGTACACGGCCGCTTCTACTCAAGTGGTAATAACGGTGGCTGACCGCACCAGGGATATTACTACTGAGCGTGAGGGGAGCACGCTCTTCCGACCACACCAAGGCAGGGGAAAGTGGACGGTGGAGGACGAGGAGAATAAGAAGCTCGTGTCCCTTTGGAGCAGCTCACTGATATGGGGCTTTTCTTCTCAAATTCAGGATCGCATCCTTTAACGGACAACACCACTGTGACCCCCTATTTTTTTCACATTTTTCAAGAATTTTTTTTTGTAGGAAAAAAAGAGATTCGAAAAAAATTTTTCGGATTTTGTTCCTTGTTTATTAATGTATCAAAAAACATGTTTTTCACATTTTTCACGCCGCATGGTGGCGCTGGGGAAGCTCTCGCGTCATCTCCGCAGTGGTTCGCGGCACGCAGCAGAACTCGAGCAATTTTTATCCGATCGACTTCAAATTTTTACTGTATCAATAAAAGTAGATTATCTAGAGAAGTACATAGGATTTTTTCGATATCTCAATAATTATAAAAGTTATAGCCTATTTTCGACGAGAAATTTTGCTCAAAAATCATTCTTTAATTTCAAAGGCGTGCCTATTTTTTAAAAATCAATATTTTTCCAAATCCCCATGTACTTCTCTTCAAAATATCATATTATTAACGAAAACACTCGGTATTTTTTTTCAGATCGACGTTGAAGAGAGTTCTGCTGCGTGCCGCGAACCACTGCGGAGATGACGCGAGAGCTTCCCCAGCGCCACCATGCGGCGTGAAAAATGTGAAAAAAATGTTTTTTGATACATTAATAAACAAGGAACAAAACCCAAAAAAAATTTTTCGAATATCTCTTTTTTCCCACAAAAAAATTCTTGAAAAATGTGAAAAAAATAGGGGGTCACAGTGGTGTTGTCCGTTAAAAAAAAAAACTATCGAATAAAGTCACCCGAACAAATTATTTGAAAAACAAAATTTAAAGTGGCATTATAGACAAAAAAAGAGCGTATAAGATCAATGTAAAGTGACTCAAGTGTCAAATGTACGGATATAAATTTATATTGTTATGCAAGAGTACATTCCCAAGAGTTGCCTCAATGGAACTGCGAAAGATAAATAACACAAGTTATAAAGACCGCGAGTGTCAAGACCTTCTCTCATGTGGCTTACATCTTATCCACGCAAAGCATGCAACTTTGAAAACGGTTTATCTTCCTTAGCAGTAGTTCCACAAGAGACTCTCTTACTTTCTCTGATGAAGAAGTATAGTCACGATAAAAAATGTAAAAGATAAACAAAAAAATGTTCGGACTTGGATGCGCAATTGATCAGATAAAAATAGCTTTTTGCGGAACAATGGTGATTGAATTGGCTTAATTCGAAAATAAAAGAGATATCTCGTATTTCGTATATGTGATGTTGAGGGCAAATAATTGAACTTCCTGAATTTCATTCCTCCTAAAATGTGTTTCTTTTTTCTAAATAAATCAGTAGTCAATTTTTCTAGGGGATGTTTGTTTCTATTAAGTTTACCAAACGACAGGTCTTCATCCAGAATTACCGGTCTCAAGGGACACGAAGAACACGTGGGAACTAGCTACGTGGCCTATCCGGTACTTGCTCTGTCGCTTCCTTTTCCCTCTCTCTCTCTCTCTCTTTCTCTCTGATAACCAACAGTATATACAAGGTCCCTTTCATCCCAGTCCATCGTTGAAAACTCGTTATCGTCCTATCGTGTAAACTCGAGATGGAGGCTATTTGCGGGAAGATTGTTGTTTTGGTGTTGCAAGTATGGGTAGCTCAACACGACCAAGAGACACGGGCCTATCTATATAACGCAGCGTGAAGACGCGTGCCACCATTGACTTTTGCTTAGTGTACAATGTCCGTCTCTTTTTCTTTTTTCTCTTTCCATCCATTTCTCTTGCCGTTGAATTCGCCATGCCAACGGGGAATGAGGGTCACTTTTCGTCACGTACTTTTGCCGAAGACGGAACGAATAGTGAGGGGAACGACGCACAATTTATGAGATGCGCTACGTATTTTAGTAAGAGGGTCTTTTGCCGTTATAAATCATGTGGAAAATCATTTTCAATAAACTTCGCACCAAATTAAATACAGAGCTAAATTACCAAAACAATTGACAAGCTTCACGATAAATTATTTTTATCAGCGATAGGAAATGTAGTTTAAAAAAATCATATAGTGATACATTTTTTTACAACTCGAAGACAAAGCGTATTAAGAGATAACCGTAGCAACCAACGATGGAAAAAAGCACAAAGGTGCGATTTTGCACATATGTAAAAATAAAGATTCTACGGGCTGCACTGAGAGTGTAATAATAAATCGCAGAAGGCGCTTTGCTTTTTTTAATGAAGCATATGGAAATGAGAAGAAAAAATAAAAGAAACGGTTAGCATGCTATAATGAAATTAGGAGAGAATAGACTATACGTCGTACGAAGAATCGTTAGATAGCGAACGAGGGTGCAAGAACCAGCGTCGGTGGTAGATATACACTCACAGACACAAAGAAGGGTCGTACACTACACACGATGTTCGTTCGTTCGTTGTATGGTCGGTATACGATCGGCGAGAAGAAAGTGGCGTGGCGAAGCGTGACTTTGCGTCCCCTTCTGCGACACGAGGTAAAGAAGGCGTGCTCGAGTGAGCTCGCGCGAGAAAGAGAGAAAGATAGAGGGGGAGGGAGAGGGGGGGAGAAAAAGAGAGAGAGAAAGAGAAAGGGAGAGTGAGCAAGGAGGGGAAGGAAGAGGGTGCACACGAGGCAAAAAAAGCACCCTTCGATCGAAGAAGAAAGCTGAGCCGGACGCGTGTAGCAAAGTAGCTATACCGAATCAAGAAAAAAAAAAAATTTGAGCGACTTCCCTCCAACGAAATATATATCCTGCCCCACGTTTTCTCCGAACAATGTTCATTTTTCGCTTGCTTTTTTCACCGCAACCGCCATTCTTCATCTTTCTTCAGTTTAAAATGAAGAAAAAAAGTTTGCAGTCTCTCGACCATCTTGGTCTACCGATACAAACGCAAATTAAGCACGTCTACGCGTAATACGATCCAAAAGTTTGCAGCCTCGAATGAAAATTGTTCGAGGATTAAAATATCCTAAATCCTCAAAGTTCTTAAGATTCTATTACTGATATAAAATTCACGGAGAGTTGCATATCTCGAATATTTTGCACGGCTTACTTGCGCCTTTTTATTATAGTTTATGGAAGGGAGATGAGGATCATCCAAGAATTTATAATTAGTGTCAAGAATAAATTGCGAATCGAGTCATTGAAATACGACTAATGGGGCAAGTTTCTATTTAAAGGGTTCGAGCGAGAAAAAGGTGCCTTCGTACAGAAAGCTTTTTTATACTTTTAAAAGAAAAAGAGATAAGCGATTTTTTCGGTTCTTTTTCATAAAAATTGTTAAGATAGAATGTTGATGAATTTTCCCCTGCATACCAATTTGCATTTTTTCGATTTTCAAGGAGCTTTTTGGGGCAAAATCAATTGGGATATCGAAATAAAATCTGTCCTATTTTCTGAGTCTACGAAAATCATTTTCGAAACACCATTTTGAATCTTCATAACTAAATTTTCATCGACGGGTTATAACCGTTTGGAATTTTTGGATTGTTGGGTTTTCCAAAAATCGTGAGTGAACTCGTGGGTGTTGCTGTTGTCTCATTCGGTCTGCTTTTTCCTTTGTCGAAAGCGAGCTTCGCACAAGTTGAGTGTTTATTCAAAGCATTTTGCATAGGAGTGTTGAAAATGTATGCGAAACGATCGACGCTAAACCGGTGGCCCATGCTTCGAGTCAGATTTTCAGAGGAGTTTGGATAAAGCAAACGCGATGAATGAATTTGCCAATGTGTAACCATTGTTGGTGTCTCGAATATTTCCATTATTGTTTTTTTTTCTTTTACTCTTACTCGTTTCCATGCAAATCTCGCACGCCGTTGTTGCTTCATCGTGCGGTTTTTATTCCGTATAGCCCTCCGATGGTCGAACGTTTGACGACGATTTCATTGTGATTTTTTCTCCCTCTCGCTCTCTCGGCTTTGGCTTTTGTCCACTATCTTCCCCATTTTCCAATCGTTCACCCGCTCCCTTTTGCTTTATTCTGTCGTTTTCTTTCTTTGCTGAATGTCAATCGAGGCCAAACTCGAACGCAAACTACGCTCATGTTTGCTTTTGCTACTACGTCTAATCGCAGAATTACCAGAGAGAACAAGAGGGAAGAAAAAAGACTTCCGCAATCAAGCTCCTTTTTCTCGTATTATTTTCGTTGTTGTTGTCGTCGTTGTTGTTTTTTCTTAGTTCACTTAGAAAACGGAGACTAGGGAGATAGGGCACGGAATCAGGCATGTTTTTTCTCGCTGTATTTGGGAATAGAAAGAAAAAGAAAGCAAATAACGAGACGACCAGAAGGAAAAACTCGAAATGAGAGAAAGAGAAAGAGAGAAGGAAAACAACATCGTCGAGTTTATATCTCGCCTCGGAGCCATTGTCCCTTGCCTTCAGCGCGGAAAATAACATAGTGTATAAATATATATGTGTGTTCAGATATATAGTATATACGATGTCACAAAACAATACCCCGAGCTAGCAGCATCAGGGCTAGGAGGCCTGGAGCTTGGAACGTCGCGACGCGCCCGCGCTTTTCTCGTCACTGTGTTACTCTAAAGTCCCTCTTCTCTCTCTCTCTCTCTCTCTCTCTCTCTCTCTCTCTCTCTCTCTCTCTCTGTCTCTCTTTCTTTCTCTCTGGCTGTTTCTTTTTCAGGGTTTTCAGCTG
Organism: Rhimphoctona megacephalus; assembly: GCA_963989365.1. NCBI lineage: Eukaryota > Metazoa > Arthropoda > Insecta > Hymenoptera > Ichneumonidae > Rhimphoctona > Rhimphoctona megacephalus. The sequence continues at coordinate 24,253,430 of OZ022419.1, read as the reverse complement.
GAAATGTGCACGCCACGCGCATCCTTCTTCCTCACCGAAGCAGATGAAAAAAAATAATAATGATAATAATAATCTCGGCCTATGTCGCGTGTCTACTCCTTATTCTACTTTTACTGCTCGCTCTACAAATACATAAAGGTTGTTTGGAAATAAGTGTTAAACTGGATGCCGAATAGTTACAGACAATATTTCGAATGGAAAGTTATATTTATATATCAAAAGCCATTTCGATCTCGCCCCGCCCTCACATTTATCCGAGTCTTCTAATTGACTGAACAAAAAACCAATTCCTCGGATCCAGATAGAGTTTATTTTATGGGAAGAAGAAGAGGAGATAAAAGCGGAAAAAAAGGTATTTGAGAAGAGGAATGTTTTTGGGATATAGGAGCAAAGAAAAAGTCGTGGAGAAGATAGAACAGACGTGATTTTTCTTGCTGTAGGGTGCAACGAGGTGAGCTTCCATCGAGATGGAGAATCAGAGGGTATATGAGGGTGGAAAAAGGGCGCGAGGCAAAACGGAAACAGAGAAAGAGAGCGAAAAGCTTGCATATATATGTAGACAAAGTTGGCGATTTTCTTGCCAAAAAATTCTCGGCGTGTACCAACACACTCGGTGATTCGACGAATCGATAATTCACTGGGTCATGACGGAGCAAAAGAGAACGAGTTTGAAAAAAAAAAAAAAAAGAAAAGAGAAATAAAGAACGAAAAATAATATAAAAGTATGCCAAAGTTCCCGGGCAACGCTTCGACGAAAAGTCGCGGGCAATAATACTCCTGATAATCAATGATTTTGTAAACGACGAAGGAGGGTACAGTGAAGAGTGGCCGGATCCGGATTAAGGGTGAAAAGCTAATATATATTCCGCAGAAGCTTTCTGTTTCCCTCTCTCCCATTCTAGGTTTCAGGACTTTAATAAGAGATTTTATGTCCTGCTGCAGTCATTGACACACCTTTGACCCTTTCGCGAATGCTCCCAGGATCTTTAATAACCAATTAATTGATTCTATATATTCTCAAAAATGTTCATACAATAACTGTCATATGCTAGCAGTTTTGTTTTTTTTTTTTTTTTAATACAAAAGTTTCATTCCCACTCGACTGATTTTATGATGCAATTAAATATTAGAATACAAAGCGAAAAAAAAATTCGAATGCTTTTACTGTGTATCGCTCCTCTCGCCAAGTATTGCCTTGATTCCCGAACCGCCTTACTCAATACCGTTCCAAATTAATCAAGGTAACGAACAACCCTTCCTACCATAGAATGTACGACCTACAAGCTGTGCATTTCCTATTTCCTATATATTCAACTTGGCATAGGTAATGTGCATCGAATCATGATTACGTAGCTAGCTATATATGTACTGTACTGTTTGCATCATGCACACATACACTTGTGCACATGTGTATTCATTAATTTATGTTTGAGTGTGTCTATGTGGACGAGTAGGTAGATTGCAACGAAAATACCTGGGAGACAGAGGACTGAAAGTTTAGGAGAAACGATGGGTGGACCACTCTATGCGCAAAGGAGATTTTCAACGCGAGCACCGTGTGGACTGTCCGCAAAAGACCCACTCACCATTATATATGCTGTATGAACCCTTGGAACTAGATGATTCATTGCTTCTTATATAATGTACAGCCTCATTCCAAATGTACGGTTCCAAAATTATTGCAATTTTCTTTTCGATGCGTCCTAATTTTATTACCCTAGAAATTCGATTAAATTATTTTTGATTATAGAGTGCATGATAAAATATGCATGTATTACATCAAATGATGATGATGAATAAGTTTCTCATTTCGCCAGTAAGGACCACGAAGCAGGACTATTTGTTATTTGAAAAGAAATAATAATAACACGTATCGAGCATACATTTTTTACGAAGAAATTTAAATTTAAAAAAAAAAAAATTTCAAACGGTTTTTCTTGTGCCAAACGTTTCTGTTTTTGCTTCAATAAATATTTCTCGTACGTTTTCCTCCAATATCTGCGTTATAACAATTTCGCAGACTTTTTCAATCGCAATATTGTCTCCATCTGTTTTCGAGAGCTACAAAAGAGTGGAGACGAGAGACGTTGAAGAAAATTGTACGAAAGAGACATTTCGCGAAGAAAATATATATCCCATCAAGAACCTAATCGATGTCTATACCTACAGAACCGTGATTTATCGGTATACAAAAAGAAAATATCGAGCCCTAATTTTATATAGATATACGCCGAAAGGGAAAGGGGTGCGGATCGTAAAACACAAAGATTGACGAACGTTGAGAGTAAAAGTTATCAAATATGTAGAGGAATGTCTCGATATATTTCAGTCATGAAATAAAGCACGAATAATGTATGGAAGAAAATGTTATTATGAGGGAAGAAAGTATGTTCTCAAAGTATATAGAGGGAAAAAATGAGAATATATATACGCAATAAAAATAACGAAAGAGTGAGAGAGAGAGAGAGTCGAGTGTTGGGAGATTTCCGAGAGAGTGGCCTCAAGGCTTACGCCATAAGTCCAGAAAAAGAAATTCTCATTTCTATTTGGCGACTATGCCGCTGCCTGCCACCACTATCACAGTACGCCCTCCGGGCTGCCTCGCAATTCTCGCATAACTAAGTCGTTTAATATCAAATCAAACTGAAACATCGTCCTACCTTTTTCCGATTGGAGCATTACGACGACGACTTGTTGAGAAGAGAAAGAGAAAAAGGAAGAGAGCGTGAGAGGGAGGGAGGGAGCGAGTGGAAAAGAGAGCGACAATCGGAGAAAGAGCCGAGTAATTATTTCGAAGGAAGCGGAGGAAAGAGGAAAATACCGCGAGAGATCTTGGGTAAGGACGACGGCGTCGAAGCCATGCAGTTAAATTTTTTCCCCCTTTTCTTCCTTCGTAGCGGAAGGAAAACGGAACTGAAACGAACAACACTGTGACGAAACAGTGAAGCAAAAAAAATAAAAAATAAAGAAATAAAAAGAAAGAGAGAACGCCCACGTGGCGCCAGGTCCAATGTCTATGTATAAAATACCTTTTCGTTCACGTAATCTTTTGGCAAGACAGAATTGTGCTCGTGCACGTTTTACTTTTGGCATCGGAAGGAAAACGTAGCTCCATCAGCCGCGCGAACGTCTCCTCCCGGAAGGGATTCGGGAAACGGATGCTACCAACTACAAATTGCGAACGACAACGTTCTCAATGGAATCTTTCAGTGCATCTACATATTACATGCATTTATATTTACATAGTTATATGTAAACGTAAATTCGCGAATTGCGCTATCAGAATATCCAATGAGAGTGAGGGATTGGACATGTTTTTTGAAAACATAAAATTAAACGAATAAAAAAATAATGACAACCACGATCGATTGAGGGTAAAAAAAGATTACCAGCGTATTTCTACCGTTCACGGAGGAATAATTAAAAATGCCAGGGGGTAACATAACGCGTGTATTCCGGTAATAATTGCTGCTTTGTGAACCGGCAAAATCTCATTCCGTATATACCGGTAATAATTACGGGTACTACGTTTGTCGATACAATTCACTGCAATAGCTTCGAAGAATTTTCGCTTAATTTCAGCTATTTTTCCAAGCGAAACCAGCCGGCAAAAACGCTTGTATTTGTCATCGTGCAAGGCGCACAATTACGGCAAAAATTTATTGAATTATTATTTTCTTTATTTTTCCTGTACATTTATATACGCTCGAAAAACGTGATAAATCTGTTACTATCTCTTACGCAACTTGGATATTTTCGAGGGGTGAAAAATATTGAATTCTTTACGGTCGATTGACGCTTACAAAACTCACGATTGACGATGCACGAGCGGAAGACTCTCGTAACAATAGGGTGAAACAGAAATAGTTAAGAGACATTCCGTTGAAATAGCTTTCTATTTTGTTCAATTGGAAAAATCAATGGTAAGTTACGCTTTCCAAAAGCGCATTAAAAAAATTAAACTTTCAAAAAGTAAAAAAATATCAATTTCAATGAAAGAAAGAAAAAATTGAAGCCCCAAATATCATTGAATGGGATAGAATAATTCGGGATACAGTAGCAAGGAAAATTCACAAAGCGAAGAGATGGGATTACGAACGAGAGCTACTCCAGTCCGATTCCAACACAAGTAAGCTTCGTATACAAAGACAGAGAAACTATGGTTTGCCCAAAGGCACCGCGAGTACACACATGGTATAAGTATACCTTTGGGTATATCATACGAGTAGTAACTCATGACAGAGCAGCAAACTCTATATATTTCACCCCCCTCTAAGAGAAAGACTGCGATACAGAGAGAGAAAGGGAAAGAGAGAGAGAGAGAGAGAGAGAGAGAGAGAGAGAGAGAGAGAGAATGGCAAGAGTTTCATATCATCGATCACATGTATATGTGCGAATCCTGCGCACAACTGTGCACACGTTGGCAAATGGCAAATAGTTCGAAACATTGTTAATCCGCGCACTGATATATAAAGCCGTTGGATTCGCGAGTATACGAGGAAGGCTTGGAAGACGACGAGAAGTAACAATGACGAGTGCCCGAGGCGAACTATCGTCGTGAACTCGTACTATATGAATCTGCAAAGTACATACACCGTATATATATCCATATGTATATATGTGTATAAGATATTTCTGAGCCATTTTATACATATAATAATAATAGCACAGAAATTTTCTGATAATTGACACCTTTGTATGAAAATGGCAAGTTACCGCAGCTAATTTTCATTCTGAATATTCACTCCGTAACCATATACAGCGATTCATATGACATACTTTTTTTTAATTACTTGGAGGATGAAGAAAAATATTAGTGATTGTTGACATTCAGAGGTTCAGATCTCCGAAAATGAAAAAATTAAACCCCGGGAAAATACGTAATTGAATCAAATTATTTCAGTTTATTTACCGACAGAAAATGGAGCAGCGTAACATTGATGGTTTATAATTAATTATTTTTCTTTATATCATGCATTTAATGCACCCAGAAAAAAATTCTATTTAGATCTACTAAGATCGTTTATTCGAATTTATTTAATTTGAATCAACAAAATTTATATTCGTCTCAGCTAGAAAGCTGTATTTAAATCAAATAGATAATGGTATTTGGGTCCGTTTATTCGAGTACCCACGTTAAAGCTACTTGCTCCAGCCACCACGTGGCGCAGAACGTCGAGGCATTTCTCACATACAAATTGAGCTCTAGATATGCATAAATTGCGGGAACCAAAATAGTATTATTATTCTGACTACGCCTAGGAAGACGAAAGTGAATTTTTGTATTGTACCTAACCAGGGTAACAGACCCATGAACATATTATTAAATAATATCATAATTGAATATGGTATAATAAATATTATAAATATTATAAATATTCATATCAATATTTTTATTTCAACTTCATATTGAGATAAAAATATGTACGATTTTAATATATATATTAAATTTTCATTAAGGAAGTTGTATCGATATTTATATGACATCATACGAAAAATACATTATATTTGATTATTCCAAGTTAATGTATTGAAATTTGGCGTGAATCTTCTTGAACAGCATTTAATTATGTGTGAAAAATTTGGAGAGGTTTCACCGCCTGGTAATCGAGATATTCATTGTTGAAAATGACAAGTTTAACATGGGCTCTTATGGAAGCTTTCAAAAAATTACGAACTTCAACAATAAATATCTCAATTTTGAGACGATGAATCATCGGCATATTCCGCCAGAAGTTTAATACTGTCTTAAACTTTCTATTTACAAAATTTTATTGTGTAAAGTTGGAAAATAATTTTTACATGAGAAACGATACAACCTCCTTAATCAGGAATATAAGAATATTGTAATAAAAAAAAAATAATTTCTTAAAGTTTTTTTCTTAAAGTTAAATTTGGCCCTGAGACAAGGAAAAAAATGTATTTGATTTAATTAGATCCTAGTTGAATCGACTAGATGTTTTTTCTGGATGTGCGCACGCTGTCGCATCAGTGAGGAATGAAGCGTGGGTAATTGCCTAAGATCAGTCTCGTAGGGAATAATATTTTCTACGAAAAATCGTTGACGGTGATTTTGAATTTTTGATAGTTTAGTCTTAGATGCGGATCGGAAAAGGATATTAAAACCGATCGGCTTACGAGCTTCGCTCGGGAATCAGATCATTTTTTAACCGCGCTGAGGACAAAATTACTAAAGATAGAAAATCGCAGTTAATGGCTTTTAGTAGAAAATTTTATGCTCTACAAGATTGATCCTATGGATTTTTGCTCCATCTCCAACTGTTTCAACAGTATGCACGAAAAAAGAGGATATTCAAAATTTTCTGTTAAAAAGAATCGGCCTTAAACTTTTCAACTAGGAATCCGGTCCAGAGTTGCGAAAAGTTTGCAGTGACGCCCATTGGTAGTTGGACACGCTATACATGAAAGTGTGTTTATAGGTAACGATCGACCGGGAATGTAACGTTCGTGTGAACAAAGTGATAAAACTGACCCGTTGATTCGAGCATGAAAGCCGTGTTGCCATTGCGAGAGAATACAGAGCTTCGTCATCGAAAAGTTTTTGAAATATTTACAAGGATAAGAAGAGAAGGATGAGTTGAAACGTTGTGCGTTTGTTGGTCGGAAGGTTTGCGGACGTAGGGATTGGTGAAATCGGTGTGTACAAGGACCAGGTCGAACATGTCGCTTCTCGAGCGAAAAACAATTCGGAGTACGTGCATACACATCGAGTGGTCACGATACCACAACCGAGCAGAAATCCCGTTTAGCAATTTTGTACATACGAGGTGTGTCGGAGAACGAAAGAGAGGGAGAAAGAGAGAGAGAGAGAGAGAGAGAGAGAGAGAGAGAAATAAATCAAGAGATCTCACCGTTGATATCGTAGGGCTAAATAACGCAACGATCAACCCATTCGCGACGACTCATTCGTGAATTGAAAACTCGGTGGTAAATCGAACCGGCCATTTCCGCCAACGTTGCCATGAATATACTCGTAAGAATTTCAAAGGAATAACTCTCATTAAATCTCGTGTGTGCATATGCGTGTTCGTGTATATACGCACGTGGAATTACACCCTTTCCCTTAACAGCGACGACCGTATAATTTAATACGATACACGCTCAATATAAGTTCGAACTATACTTTTTCCATTTTTTTACAACCGTTAATCGGAGGAAATAGATTTTTGTTTTATCTTCTATAAAGAGCAAAGTAAAATCCCTGCAATATTTTCTGTTCTATAGATTGATTATTCCAATTGAATTTTCTTTCGAATGAAATTATTCTTCCACGTGATTTTTCACGTTATTATTTTGTTAAATAAAAAATGTCTGAATACATAGATATTTCTACTACGACCTATAAAGCCTTCCGGTAGGATTGTGCCATTGAAATTCACACGAAGGGAGAAGAAAAATAGATAGAGAGGAAAAAAAATTTGGTTTCAGTGACTGTAACGCGAGTCCATGCTCGGTATGCCCAACCGTAAGCCTATCTTGCGCTCCTTTTCTCTGTCACGTTCAATAATGCGCGCGCGCGCGTAACTGGCAGAGAGAACGAGAGAGAAAACTACTTTTGCCACGCGCAGTGTGCGTAAACGTTACAAGAGTCAAGTTTCCCTGGTTGCTCCATTTAAACATATGTATATAGACATATACATAAAAATCGAGAGCGAGAGAGGAGACTGGGATAATGGTCCATTTATATACGAAGAAACATTCGTGTGCAAAAAAATCAATTTCTTGTTAAGCCCAAAGAGACAGAGTTGTATGGGAAAAAGTATAGCCTTTGCTATTGCGCCACATATTCGTAAAAACGTATTTGCTGCACTGAAATAACGTGTACGTTTTGTAGAAAACAACAAACTCGATGTTACTTTGATAAAAACATCATTTCCATATGAATTTTATTTGATCGAAATCAAATTTATTTCAATGTTCCTAAATAGAGTTTCGCCAATGAAAAACTCGTATCGTTTTTATTTCTATTCATTTTTACCACCGTCGATTGGCAACAGTTTCGAGAAGCTCTGTTTCTAAATATTAAGCACTCGTTCGACAAGTTCCGAAGAGCATTAGTTAGCTTAATAGGGGCTGTGAATTGATGGACGAATACGTGTCTACTAATACGGATGAATACAGATATTGGACGCCAGAAATTCCGAGAGATATTAGGCTCTTAGTAAATCGTCATGTATATGTATATATATTTACGGATATAATACCAATGAGAGGATCGTAGAAGCCGCGAGGCTGCTAGAGATATTATGCGAATCCTCTCTATACCAAACTACCACGTATCGTAGCGCAGAAATCACCCATCGCCCGAGCACACGTACGCGGCTATGTAAACGCCTAGCATTGTTAAATAAAGCATATATATGTATATGTATTGGGAACAAAAGAATAAAACTAGCATAATATTACGTTTTAAAACGTACGAGTTACGCCCTTTCTCCTTCATTCAATATATATGTTGATACATATACCAATGTAAATACATAAAACACACACATGTACAAATAATATTCACATGTATGTATACATACATATGTGTACGTATATAAAGCGATGAGACGCAAGATGTGGGTCACCGTCGTCGAATAATTATCATTCAGCATCCATACAGAGATCCACACAAGCGCGTTTTCGCGCGCGCGCGCGCACCCAACGCATTGATATTATTAAAAAGTTTTATCGCTTGTTGATATCTCAAAAAACATATTGCCTCGTTCGCGTGCATTGATCATTTTTGACATATCCGCAAAGATTATTCAACTAGAATAATGAACGTGTGCATTGAAAGCGCGCGCGAGCTTTTATATTTGTATGTTATTTAAAAACAAAAAGCCATAAATAAATATACACCGTGGAAAAAAAAATTGTTAAAAAAAAAAAAAAAAAAATAGAAATAAACGAAAATTAACGGCGGGGCCAAATAAAAAAGCGACAAGGAAAAATCGGCCAATTCGTCACGGCGGACGTTTAATAATTTGCCAATTTTTCGTGATTCACGCTTTTACAAATGTATTTAATCCATATGTTTTAGCTCTCGTTATTTTTATTGATAATAATAATAATCATCGTAATAATAATAATAATAATTATATATCATGGGCGTGGAGTTATATATTTGTTAACACTCGTATACCCACTCATGTATACGCCTCTACGCCTATCCCCGTTTAATTATCATAACGGATGGGAAATTCGCTTAAGAAAATGTTCCAATTACCGGACAACGCTCGCAACAACATGTACACGCGTATACGGTTATCGGTCGAAGGAAAAATATTCAAGAGATGAGAGAAAGAGAGAAAGACAAAAAAAGACGAGAGGTAGATCGAGTACACGCGGTAAAAAGGTCTTACGCTTATTTCATTTCTAATATTCTAACCGAGACAGTAGTAACGATGTTAAATAGTCAAACGCGAGTTCCCTCCCATATGTATGGGTCAAGGCGGCCCGGTCGAGTAGCTCTCGATACTGAGGCAGACTCCTTGGTACTTTACATATACAATACATATCATCTGAACTTCCTCTAATTTAATTAATAACGAACATTATTTTTATGAGCTATATTATTAATTTATTCTTGATTCATTTTTAAAACATTGTCTCTTTATAATAAAAAATTGGCGTTGACGATATCACCAAATAATCAACTTTTTCGATCAATGTTTTTTCAATTAAAAAATTCATGGCTAAATCACCCCTTTGGTAAATAAAATGAATAAACTAATTTACACTCGAACTGACAGTTGTCAATTTTG